>CCAG010019097.1:0-173889 GCA_001077435.1 Glossina morsitans morsitans | reverse complement strand
GGCTTTTCCAAGCAACGTACTGTATGAAATTCGCTCTTGCTAAAATAGAGTTTTTTAACCGAAGACAGTGTGTTTTCCAACGATAATTGTTGAAAAACGTGAGCTCGAGAATATCGAGCCACTTCACGTTTAGTACTGGTAAGTCGTTAATATGCATCAGTAGATTTCGTGCATCACACATCTGTTTTCGACAAATGTGCATTTTTTCGATTTTTGTACGGAGATTTTAGCTCCTGACGAGTTTGCCCATGTGGAGATCTCTCGTCCAAAAGATTCGAAGATATTGATTGCCTTTGTGTTATCTTTTTCTTTTGTAAAAATGTATACATCGTCCGCATAGAGACAGTGTTCGATGCTCGGTACATGGCAAAGAATTTTGCTAATTTCGTTGAAAGCAATCTGGAACAGCGTGACAGACAGGGGAGATCCTTGCGGAATGCCGTTCATTAACGGAAACGAATCAGAGAGATGGTTGTTAATTCTAACTTTAAACCGCCGATGCGACATGAATGATTTGATGTAGTTGTAGAATTTGAGTCCAACATTCCATTATTTCAAGAGTCTTAAAATAACATGAAGACCAACTCTGTCAAATGCTTTTTCGAAATCAATTGAGAGAATTGTTACATGATTGCGTTCGGAAATTGCTTTGCTCGTAAAATAATCAATATGTAAGAGTGCGTCAATGCACCCTCTACCGCGCTTGAAACCAACTTGTTGCTTTATAATCAGGTTGTTGGACTCAAGGAACCAAGACAATCTAGATGCCATAATCTTCTCTAACACTTTTGAGAGACAAGATAGAAGAGAGATTGGGCGATAATCCAATGCGGCGGAGGCATTTTTTGACTTTGGAATTGGAACAACTGCTGCCAGTTTCCACGTGTAGGGTATATGGCCAGTCAAAAATACCGTATTGTATAGATCCAGTAATTTCTTTTTACTTGAATTAGAAAGAGCACTGATCATTTGGTATGAGATACGATCTTGACCAGGTGTCCTCCCTTTTGATTTGGAGAGACAACTTTCAAGTTCTAAGGAAGATATACAATTTTCCAGGAACATGGCACATCTGTCAATAGCATTTGAAAGAAGAATTGGAGTCCTTTTATTTTCGATGAAAGCATTGGAAAAGTTGCTGTCAGAGGAGTATTCGGACCACACCTTTCCAAAGTAATTAGAAATCTCATCTGCGTCAGTTAAAATTCCATTGGGGGTGCAGATGGCAGAGATTTCGTTCAGATTTGAAGTCCCGTTAAGTCTGTTGACTTTGTTCCAGACAACTTTCATTGATGTATTTTTGTGAATCCTTCTCGAAAAACGTTCGAAACTAAGTGTCTTTGATTTTCGTAATTCCTTCCTGAATATAGCGTTGGTCTTTTTGTATAACAACAAATGATCCTGATCTGGACGTCTCTTAAAGTGGTGCCATAGATCCATTTTATTTTTCCTTAATAAAGAAAGCGTGTTGTTCCACCAAGGAAGTCTAGCTCGATTAAAAAAGTTGTTCGATTGGGGAATAGAGAGATGAGCAGCAGTGCGAATCGCTTTAGACATAGTAGCAGCGTCATGGTTGCAGTTCCCGTTAAAAGGCTTTGAATTCAGATATGACTCGGCCTGTTTGGAGTAATTGATCCAATCCGCTTTATCTAGGAGGAATTTGGGCTGTTTTGCTGGAGTAACGGAAGATTTTGAAAGTTTAAGTTCTATTATGATTGGAAAGTGATCACTATTATGTAGATCATCAGAAATAGACCAGGAAACCAAAGGAAGAAGTGGGGGAGAGCAACATGTTAAGTCAATATGTGGAAAGGTGTGATGAGTTGAAAAGTGCGATGGTTTTCCATCATTTAAAGTGCAGAGGTTGCTTTGAATGAGGGCCTTTTCTAAAACAGTACCACGAGTGTTGTTCACTGTTGAGCCCCAGAAAACGATTGCGAAGGTGGGAGATAGAGCGAAAGCACGGTAAATTTTATGTTTAAGATTATTTGTATCGCTACGGCTTGTATGTTTGAGCTAAAATTGATGCGTTTATGAGGTATGTTTGATTTTATAAAAACACCAACTCCTTGTTTGGAATATGAATTTTGATCAGCATTCGTGAAGTATCCAGTATATTATTTCGGTGGAATAAGATTAAAAGAGCTTCTACAATGGGTCTCTTGAAGGGATATAAAGGTTGGATTTATATCATTTATAAGTGAACGGAGTTCATCAAAATTATTAATAAGTCCTTTAATGTTCCATTGTAGAATTTTAAAAAATTTTTTTAATTGTAGTGACATGGGAAGGGGGTGGTAGGTGGGTTAAGTTTCCATGTCATCGTCTCCGTCGGGAAGGTCGCAATTTTGCGGGAATATTTTATTCTTACCAGCAGAATGATCAGCATTTAGGAGGTTGCGTAAATTTGAAGTGCAACGAGTGGGCACACGTGAATAATTTGAATTTGAATTTGATGGAAGATTAAATTCATTATAACTTGTAATTTGTTGATTAGAGTTGAGAGCTGGTGGTTCTGGGGAATTTAGTTTGTTGGATTTCGGGATACGCATTGTTGTTTTAGTTTTTTCAATATTCGCTGTTGTTTTGATTTTTTCAACATTATTTTTGGTGAGTGGTGGATCTAGTTTCGCAATATGGTTTCTGGCTGATGGTGGAGCAGATTTGTTATTAGAAGGAGTTAGAGGCAAAGGGACATTCGGCTGGACTTGCAAGGCAACAGCAGCGTAGGTGTTATTTTTGGTAAATTTTTGGGTTCCAGATGGATTAATCTCCCGGTATTTGCGTCGTGCTTCGCCCATGCTGCAGCAATTTTCTGTTTTTATTTTTAGTATTTCAAGCATTTATCTGAAGCCGAGTGTTGTTCGTTACAATTTATGCAAAAGCTACGTGCGCAGCTTTCAGCATGTGGAGGGAGACCGCAATCAGCGCACGAAGAACCACAGGTGCACCTTTTTGCCGTATGTCCCAGGCGTTGGCAATTTTTGCATCTCATTGGGTTTGGAATGTATAGTTCTACTTTACACTTGTACCACGCCACATCAACTGTTCGGTGTTAACCGATAGCGATCAAATGTCAAAATAATCCTTCCCGTTGCAGAGCGAGTTTTTCCGTCGTCGTTTAGTTTGGTGAATTTATAGACTTTAGTCACTCCTTGATTGCACATTTCGCGAAAAATTTCCTCTTCCGGCACATGCTTTAAGCACGGGGCATAGATTACCCCTCTAACCGAGTTCAGTTTTTCATGCAGTTTAGCCGAGGTAGCACATAAATTAGCCAATGATTTCGACTTTAAGAGCTTATCGGTTGTGCGCGGGTTCCCAGCGAGGACCAGTAAATTCCCATCGCGTAGAATAGAGATAGAGTCTATGTATGTTGTGATGCTATCTAAGGCTTTTTTTATTGCAAAAGGGCTGATTTGGGAAATTGTTACACTAGCATCAGTTGAAGAAATAACTATATATTTTTTGTCAATAGGAGTGATGTCACTGATCGGCAACACCGGAAAGTCCGAATTTTTAATTTTTTTTCTTTGGGGGGATGTGTCAGATAATAGATGAAATCTATTCGAGTTTTTATCTGGCGGCCCCGGGGCCATTACGCCTTATGGTTGTCTATTATTTAGTTATTTGTGAAATAACCACTCACTTGAAAAGGTTGGGAACTGCTGAGGATAATGTCAAATGTTTTCAATTTATTATTTTGTTTTTCTTTTTTGTATTTTTTTTTTTTTTTTTTTTATTTGAAATTAATAAGTTCAATTTTTCGTCAAAAAGAAGGGAAAGTTTTTTTAACAAATAACGTTTAAACTAATGTATCCATATATCTCGATATATTCTCTCTACGCGTTCAGAGAGAGATATTAACTCTAAGAAATATTGCAAAAAACTGGAGCAAGAGAAAAGGAGAGAGAGAGAAGTTTGTTGTGTCGGCCGTTTTGACAAATCAAGTTACAGAGCAACCCCCTAGGATCAAAAACATGTCTTGGTAAAGGCGTGAGGTTTAATGGAAAAGATTTATTTCAGGTAAACAATATCTCCTCAATAAAAGCAAACATAATTTCTGCGAAATTCGCGGCGGTATTTTTGATCTTTTGCTTTTTTCAATTTGTTGAAATGTTGTTGTATCAAATATAAGCAAAGTTATATGTAATGAATTGTTATTAGTTACTTGTGGACTGATTTGAATCTGATCACCTATTAGGCCTAAAGTGTACCCAATGATGTGAACGCGAAAATCGGCATAAAATTTGTCGTATTAGCTTTCCTACAAGCTACTTAGGTTATATACATATATATGAGTGTGCACATAATCTAGATAAGCAGGTGGTGTAAAATAGGTTTGAAATAATCGAGGGTTCAATATGTTATGATGTTTACTTAGGTATTACAGCAGATAACGATCTGACATTTGAAATATTTAGCCAAGAGGACTGTATATAAAAGTGCATTGTATAATTATAACCAGATCGACGCGTAAGGAAACAGGATCGGTAATTAATATTCCTTACAAGAGGTGGATAGTTTGCTTATTTGTATCAAACCACTTGTAAAATTGTTGTATGTCTATTTGCGTGGTTGCATGTATATTCGTCCCACATGCAATAAAAGGAATATACTTTGCACGCGCCAGCATGCACAGTTTATTTATATATAGTTATTTATACACACATACATACATACATACGTATATACATACATACATAAAAGTAGTTCAGCTTAAAAAAACTCACACTCAAACATATGAAAGCTTTTGATTTTTGGTGCATTATTTTTCCGTTAACCGCACACACATAGTTGACTACAGAAACTTTACGTTCGGCCAACAATCAGTTTTAACTATATTCTAATGGATATTCAAATATGGTCGGAACAGCAAAATAAGAAAAACACTCTCTTTAAATGTGTTTGCGTCTACATAACTCTCTCTCTCTCTCTCTCTCTCTCTCTCTGTGTGTGTGTGTGTGTGTGTGTGTGTGTGTGTGTGTGTGTGTGAGTTTTGCGTCTGCTGTCGTACATAAATTGAATTCAAATTGGTTTTACGGTAGTAAGAGAGTTTCTAAATATCTTTAAAGCGAGATTTTAGCTGGCGTTTGTGAATGTGTCGTTTCCGTGGGCTTTGGTGTTTGCGTTTTAACCTAAATAGTAAAGCAAACACAGCCAACTTCCAAAGTATACCGCACTTACTTGCTCACTTAGTTACTTACTTACACATCGACTTTACGTCTCTTTGTGTCCCTAAACCGTGTAATGCGTTTGTTATATTACGTGTGTGTTTTCGCATATGAATATAGATTTTTAATCTGTAAACATAGTTTCATTTGGAAGTGTATGCGAGTTGTGCGAGAAAGTTTTTATTTTTTCTCCAAATTTTGTGTGCTATTTTACCGGAAACGGAAGACATCGCTGCATCAGATGAAAAAACTTCTCCTTTTTTTCGCTAAACTCCATCTTACTCTCCAAGCCACCAAATACTTTTAAAAAGAAAACATGGAAATCAAATGGCGCCCGATGGCTTGTTTTTCTTTACGCTGCTGAAAATGTGTGCATTTGTGTGCACATAAAGGCTGCTTCACTTTGACTTTTTTATACGTATATTGGGTGTGTATGTGTGTGTGTGTGTGTGTGTGTGGTTTTTCTTCTTTCTTTCATTATCTCATGCCATTTAAACACATACTTTGAAGCTTATATTGGATTTTTTAATTTTATTGTTAAAAGTATCAATGTGTATACAAATAAATACTCTCCTCCTGAGCATATTTTTGATGGGGAACTTCAGCTATGCTTAGAGTTTCGTAACAGAAAAATAAATAAATAAAATTTGTTTTCAATTTCCCTTTGATTTGTGTGGTTTTACGCATAATTTATTGATATTTTTTTACCCGAATGCCATGGGTGGACAAAACTAGACGTCTCTTCTTAACCGTCAAAATCACTTTATAAAGTAAAATTCGATGTACTGAGAAGTTGAAAAAGCCGTAACGCATTTTTATAGTGTTCCCATTTTTTACGGCTGAGAAACTTGGATTACTTTAATCCCAATGTATAGTTTTTTCTTTTCAATTAACAGAAAGTTACGAGTCTGGCCTGAGTGGCATCTTTTCTTCGATAAATTTTCCGACCATAAATCCTCGCACAAGCTAGACACCTAGTTACGTGCAGTTACATTGAGTTATCGCTTATCTATCTTATGAGAACGTCATGAAGTTCGGTTGTTAGCTTATCAGAGACTGTCATAACCACCATTCATTGGCGCTATGGTATATAAATTTGAAAATTGTGATAACATGCTTTTTAAAAAACCTACTGTTCCTTAATTGACAGCTAAAATTTCACCAGTTGGGACCTTAGAAGGGGCTATAACAAACGCTAGGAGATTAACTCGAAAGAAGTATTCATTTACACGACATTAAAATACAGCAATAAGCAGGAAGACGTTACTCGACTTTTTCGATGTTGCGATGTATGGCATTTTTTCTCATGGCCTGCAGAGACATCTGTCTAAAAGAAGTATACATAACCTA
This sequence comes from Glossina morsitans morsitans, assembly GCA_001077435.1. Lineage (NCBI taxonomy): Eukaryota > Metazoa > Arthropoda > Insecta > Diptera > Glossinidae > Glossina > Glossina morsitans. The sequence goes on along the minus strand of CCAG010019097.1, from coordinate 167,365 downwards.
TGCTGAAAATTTTAAACACTGAGAAATTGTTTGCTTTCTTATTCCTGATTGCAATCAAATCAAAAGCTATAACTTGAAATTGTGAAAGTATTCTATATAGAGGTGAATTCGATTCATCCACTGGCACGTTGACGTTGCAGGAAAACAAGTGTCAGGCATGCATTTCATTTAGGCAAACCAAAGTATTTTCTTTCTTGTTTAGTTTTCTTTTTTGATTGGTTAGATGTCTTCAGGCTGAGGCTATTTTGAATTTAATTCATCGCTCAATAGGTGCCAACGGATTTAATTCTTTGCTGAATGATTCTGAGTCTAAATTTGGATATCAGAAATCTGCTATGATATTGGTGTGAAGTTAGCCCACTATACGTAGCCCACATTTTTGTCTTCGCTAAGACGATTGCTTTCTTCACACTTGGTTTGCGCCTACGCTAAGGTAATCGATAATTGAATGGCAGTGAAAGAACGACACAATGATGAGAAAAACTAAACAAAAGTAGAAAATACAAACATAAAAAAAAAGGATATCACACTTGATCTTATAAAAAATTAAAAGAGCAATGTCTTTTTACTATTAACCATATACATAGTTTATGTGCACTGTTGATGAAACGTTTTAATATATAAAGTGTGTTATAAAAAATTTCGAAGAATTCAATCAAATGCTGCTTTTTACTCTTTTTAACGGAGCTTAACACCTATCAGTAAAATCTAACTTCACTACTAAATTGCTTTTTTATTAACACCGCAATCGTCGCAAATGTGCCCTCCACATATACACAACACACTAAGTTAGTTATAAAAAATTTTAGCGAATTGACTCAAGTGCGGATCTTTGATTTGCTGTTTTCACGAAATCAACTAAGGACAGCAAGTGTATTAGGGACCAAGTTTAGCTTAGCTTGTATTATATGTGCTTGCTTCTTAATATTTTTTAATTTTAATACTTATTTTATTTGTTTTTTTGCTACATCGCGATAACCCATAATCTAGCAAAGGCATAAGCCCATCTTGGTGGGCTTTCTTCACTTCGTTGCTACGATAGAAAAGTAGAAAAAACTCAAAATCTAAGCAAAAAAATCATTCATAGTAGATCTGCTATTCCAGGTAGTAGTAGGCTTCCGTTATGAACGACAAATCAATAAATTTCATTGCTATAATAGCAGAAATGCTGTTCTTGGCAGTAGATTGTGTACATGAATGTGTTAATCATTTTGACTGCATTGAAAATTACCTAAAATTCTTAGAAAAATATTTCTTAAATCTCTACTTTTAAATACATAAAAACCGCAAGGCAGGGAACCCTGCTTAAGAAATGCAAAGAATTGTTTTGAACTAAGGGAAGTGTCGTTCAACTAAATGTTTAGAACCCCGCAACGTATTGCTGTTAGTCTGATCAGTTTATAGATGTTTGGCCGTTGTATGGTACAATGGATATAGTGTTCCACACAAGAACTCTCCACAGTCCAACTACCCGGAATAGCGAATCTGCAGAGAATTTGAGGTTTTTTTTTTTTAGCCTAGCATCCGAAGATTATCGTACATCCCGACTTGCTAAGCTGATTATATATACCAGTTCGCAACCGGAAACAACCGGAGTTTGTGTTAATACTATTTTTTATTAGTCGTAATTGTACTCTTGAGTTTGAGTTGCAAGCACTTGCTTATCTTTTGTGTGTGTGTGAATATACTTTGTACATTAGTTTAGTGGAAGTTTAGATGTTATATTAGCATTTAGCAGATTTATTTTATTTCTATGCTGAATGCTTTTGGAAAAGATTAACTAGAATACTGCATAAGTATTAAAGGCAGTTGTCGTTGCGCTCATTGTGGTATCATAAGGTATCCTAAGTTAAATGCCTATAAAAATATATTTTCTTTTATATGTTTGTGTAAGCTAAGAAGGGTTCATATTTAATTTAGATTAAAAATTTTCAATTCAATTTGTTTGTGGCATATGATCTTCCTCTTTTAAACATATCGGCAACTGTGCCCATTCTCTAGATGTGTCGTTAGCTTATTACATGTGTTAATTGCCTTAAGCGTCTGTCGGTTCGCATTTCGCTCTGTTGAGTGTGTAAATTATTTTAATTTAAGCTAGTAAATTTCAGTAAAACGTTTAAAACACATTGAATTTTATTGCATTACAAGTTTTTTTTGGATGTGTGTTTGCGTGATATTAATTTGTTAAATATATTTTTAATAAAAAAGGATAAGTTACATAAGCTTCAAGGGAAATATTCACTAGTTGATGCTTGCTTTGTAAAAGGGAAAGAAAGATTATAAAGAGTGGGCGAGAGGGGGAGAGAAGGAGATAGGCGGTTAACTAATTAGTTAACATCACCGCTAGCATTTGATTTGAGGAAAAGTAGAGAGTACCAATGATATTTTTTATTATTATAGAAAACACACTTCATCGTCATAGTAATGCAAAGATTTAAATAAGAGAATAAAAATGAAGAAAATTTATTATTTTATACGAGCATAGGAATAAGTATTTTCGCTCTTAACGTGAATAACGCTCATATTTTCGTACTTAAACGCTCGTACTTTAAGCTAACTTGCAAGTGACAAGCTTCGCTTTAGTACAAAATCTTTGCAAGCACTTATGCAAATATTATATAACTGTGTAAATGCTTGCATAAGCTTAGTTTCACAGTGCCTGGCAAGTTATTAAGGTGTTCGGAAAGTCATTTCCGTTACTTTTTTCAACAGAGCACTTAATCGTATTTCTTCTTCGTAGCCAAATTGCTTACAGTAATTGCATATTGCCATCATTTATTTTGACAGCTCGTTTTTGAAAAAGGCTGCTTGATTCTGTACAATAGTTTTTGCGTGATGACTTACCAAATACGGAAAGTTGAAGGCGGCATTTTCGACATATTTTGCTCTCTCCCGATCGAAAAAGTTAAAACACTGTTCAAGCAAGAAATACATTGTGGGACGTGTAGGAAGAGAAGGTATTGACAGAATGCCAGTGCCAAGGCTAGCTTGCAAAATGTTGAGATCGAAGACACGCAAGCATCAACTGATACAAGCCATCGAATGACAACTCATGAGGTCGCTGAGAGATTAAATTTATCAAATCCGCTCGTTAATGGTCGCTAAATAAGAAGGAAATGAGCTTCCGAACAACCCAATTTGTGCTCCGCTTCTTTAATTTTAATACCTAATAGAGAAGGGGAAGGTATCGAAGCTGAACATTTAACATAATTAGGATTTTTAAGGATTTGTCACTCTGTATTCAGAATTGTTATTCACGTCTTAACAAGGAAAGGGAGTAGAGTACATCAGTTGCACTTGATGCTGGCATTCTTATGCATATACAAGCAACCTATGGAGGTATATTCGAAGACAGGACGATATCGTGGTGTGTACTCGTCGGCTTGACATAATCGAAAGTGTTTCCTCTGGAATTCTCTCCATACATATTTGAAAAGAAACGTGGCCCGACCATTCATTACGCAAAGAGTAACTAAAAAATTTCAACCCAAAAGGTTTGAATTAATGATTTAAAATTTACCAAAGACATTACGAAATTCTTTGCCGAAAATTTTATTCTTTGCTGGTCTAACTAATGTTACAAAAAAAAAAACAAAATTTCTATAGTTTCATATTTTTCCTGGAAGAGGTTAGTGTCCAATGCTCTCTCCAAAATCCCAATATCTTTTCCTTAGTTATGCTTGTACTGTAATGAAATCAAAATTTGCATATTACAAAAAAAAATCCTCGTGAAAATTTTGCAAATCCTATAATTTGTATGCAAGTTATCGTTTTGCCTTTCATTTCCAAATTTGATCGTGCATTACAGTCGTATGTTTTTATTTAATTAACACTTGTCGAGTGAAACGTGATTGTAGATGTGTTAATACCTCGGATTTTTTTTTGCTGCTCTTTCGTAGTGATAGCACTATAATAATGACACGAGAAAAGGAGAACGGAAGTACATTTTTTTCATTCCAAGAATATTGTGTGCGTGTGTTGATAAGCGTTTATCTGTTGGTCAAGAGATAAAAGGTAAAGCTGTTGCTTCAGGCATGCAAGCGAGAGCTTAACTGTGATAAATCCTTAATGGATTCAAGTGAAATGAACAACGAAGGCAAAGCTTATTTTCACTTCTTATATATATGTATCCGTCAAAATTAAAATAATCACCAAGCTGTAGGTGAAAAGAGAAATTACAATTTTCAACAAGAAAAAGAAAAATTGGAAAAAACCTGGTAATGATTTAAAACAACTGAATTAGTAAACTTGTGAAAACATAATTATGGAACGAATATAACGACAACGATGATGATTTGATTAAATTTGGTTTTTCTTTTCCTTTCCCTTTTTTTAATATTCTACCCTTACTTTTATCTCGTTTCGCACAAAACTTCAATAACCGAAATATTATATTTATTTTTCCAGCGTCTACTTGAAAATATCTTAGAGGGAGGATTTGTTCCTTTTTGCTTTGTTTCTTTGTTTAGGAAAACTGCAGCTTTAATATTTGATTTTTAATATAATATAGTATGGTCGTCGTCCTATGGATCGATCTTTCTGTTAATTTCTTTATTAATTCAATTAAAAACTTTCTAGTAAATATGTACGGGGCCTTGTGTACGTAGACTTTCCCGGGGAACTGTTCAAACACGATTTACTCTACTTTATGTGTGTGTGTGTGTGTGCGTGTGTGTGTATATATATATAAATATATGTATACGAATATGAGGTTTATTCACTAAGTAATTAAATTAAGTAATCAATTGATTTGACTATTTACTCACACAACTATACAAATGTATCAATTCACTTATACTTGCCTATGTAGGAAATTTGGTATTCTCTCTTCTTCCCTCTTCTTCCCTCTCCCATTTGTGCAAATGCTTGTGCATTACAATAAAATTTATGTAAACTTTAGGTAGATGTTCATTTCCATGCGCTTTTTGATTTGTCTTTCTGTTATTTTGTTCTTCTTGTTCATGTCGCTATGCTTTTAGGGCACATTAAGTCAGAATGAAAGTTTTCATTTTCCACCTATGCATATGTATATATAATATATATATATATATATATATATATATACATTAGTTAGATAATTTCAAAAATATGAATCCTTTCGAAAAACTTAACATTCATATATTACGTATATCGCTATTTGCGATTGACAATGGATTAGCTATCTTTATTATCACGCTTAATATTTTTTAGACTACGTGAAACATATGCAGATGCGTTTAAGCAACATATATCAAACTGTCATATGTAAACTTGTGTTGATCCAACATTAGAGCAATCAATACTTGTTTAAAATATGTAACAGTACAGTAGTACTTTGATGTTTGTTACAAATAAAGTACCGCCATTATATTGAAGCTTAACTCTCTCTCTCTCTCCCGCTCTATGACATATTCATAACGTTAGCAATGACTATTACTTCTACACCTATATACATACACACACTAAAGCGTAATGGCGATAGTAATGCTGCTGATGTTGATGATGGTGATAAGACCGATGAAATATTCTACTGTTTTAAAAACAACAAAAAGTAGTACATCAATATCGTTTCAGTATCTCAGTTTGTATTTCTCGTAGTAAAATTCTCTACTCTACCCTTTAGTTCCTACAGATTTTCAATGGAAAAAAACCTGCATCAAAATCTCTCTATTATAAGCAATGCACTTCATATTTATGCTCTATGTGTGTGTTCTGACACCTTATACTCCCCATTTTTTAATAATGATTTCCATTATAATTGAACTTTGCTGAGCATAACTTATATATATATATATATATATATATGTACATCAACATCATCATCAAGAGCGATATCGAGGCAGTCTGTCTATTTTATACGTTCATACGATAGTGTGTTTGTTATTACAGTTGTTGCGCAGTTGTGCGCAGCAATAAATCCCAACCAAGCTATTGCCTTCAATTACTTAATTAGAAACGATGGCCCTTGAGGTAATTTATGAACGATATTTGCTGCAAGAAAGCTTATTAGCGACAACACTACGTGCAACGAATGCCCGACATGCGAATTATTGAGCGATAATGTTATAACGGTTATATGTGCCATATATTTTATTGATACAATGGCAAGATACATATGCATGTATATATATATATATATATACATACATACATACATACATACATACATACATATATGCATACATACATACATACATACATACATACATAGGTAAGTAGGTACATGTATGAACACATAAATGCGTATGAGCAATGTGTGCTTTTTATTGGTGTAAAATTATTAGTACAAGCTGTCATCTCTCTCCCCTCGTTATTAGCAACTTGCGAACGAACGTTGAGGGGAAGTGAACAATAATAAATGGCCACTTGTCGTCTACAAATTATGAAACCAACCATGGAAGGCTGATGAAGTGTGCGAGTACATTGCTACACAGTTCCATTTGGTAATAAGTCAGTCGGTAGGGAGCAAGGTTCGGAAACGATATCTGTTTACCTTTTTACTTAGTTTTTTTTCTATTTTTCCTATTTTTTTGCTTTTTCTTTGCAAACGATGTGAAAAACTGCTACATCCCAGGTGTTGCATGTTTGCTTTATAGGCGTAATGATGGCGGAGATTGTTTATAAAGCAAATGAAGGGGAAAAGCGGGACTAGTCTTTGTTAAACAGTAGTGTGACGACTTGAGAAATTTATAATGTATTGGGTTTCGATTTTTAAAAATAATGTATCTCTGCCTATTCCGCATATAGAATTTTAATAAACATTTTCGCTATTATGCATATAACTGCATATATATAAATATACATATACATATACATATACATATACATATATATATATATATATATATAGAACGTATATGTATACGAATACAAGAAAATTCTTTCGGTTTCGCTACTCGAGTTGAAATGAACTCTTTTGGCTCTCTGTTATTTTCGCCCAAATTACGCACATATCAGACCTTGGCCTTTGAAACATGTGTCAGAAGTTATACACATACACTGACTTACACAGCTACTAATATAACAAAGTCATAAAATAAATTTAAATTATATACGCAACCATTAACCAGAGAGCAACCAGTAGTACTGATGGCGGTATAACATCAGTGAATGTTTAATAAAATGTCAGGCAGGACTTTATGTAATTTATGATAAGATTGAAGTGAAGTGGAGAGAGAAGTTGAAAGAACCCTCTACTTGGGGCGGAAAATAAAGGAACATGTACGGATGTGAAGCACAGTTGTGAGTGAGGGAATGAATGGAAATGTGGAGACAGCAAAAGTAGTGATGGGCCTGAAACATTAAACCCTTACAGAACGTTTTATAACAACGTTTCGTTTTGCTTAATTAATCTCAAGTTACTTGACCTGTGATACCAAATTATAAATTTGCATACATATACTTACTTAAATTGGCTCAGGATAGCTGATTACTCTTCAATTTAGGCATGTAAAAATTAGATTTTCATTCAAACGTTTCATTAAAAAAAAAAAAGAAGAAAAGGTCAACAGACAAAAGTAACTCGTTTTTTAAAAAGTTGGTTTGATAAACGCGGGTTTTATTATAATACCGTGTACTCCGTTTTGTTTGGCCTGCTTTATACATACTAATGGAACATGAGGGTTTCGTATGCATGCATTAAACCTTTGTTAGCCGTGTTAAACATTGCTTTTTTTTTTTCTATTCGTTATACAGAGGATAAGTTTCTTGGGTAGTTTCCTTTCTACGAAGAAAAATGACAAACGCTTAAGCAATTAACTACAATTGTAGGGGCCAGAAAACATATATAATTTACTTTGCGGCGTTTACATATATAGGAGGAACCAGAGTTTCCTAAATGTCTCTGCTAAAAACAGACAAATAAATAAATCCTTTATCGCTTGTAAGTATTTTTAGAACTTATCTAAAGTTAATTTCCTTCCCTTTTTTTTGTAAGGGTGCCAAATCTTTAGGGTATCTGTACATAGGCCACGTTTTACGGCTTCGGAATATTTCAACCAAAAAAAGAAACGATTAAAGTTATTAAAAACTTACATCAAGTACCTTCTCAGACCTGGCAACGCGCTGCTCTGTTTTCACGGCTTAAAATAGAAATCTCCGTCGTTTGATTATTTGTCCATGGACTTTTCCCCTAAAAACTTTATGAGCGATCGAGTGCTGGATATAATAAATCTTGTCCGCATAGGCCCATACTTGTAGGAATCATATACCAATTGAATGTGTGATGTTATGCTTACAAATATTTTTTTTTGTTTGCAATTTGTTCAACACTATAATACTTTTGATCGTTGCATGATAACAATTTTTAGAAATTTTCTACTTCCTTATTTTGTTTTGCGTGTCAGCCCACAACACCTCAAACTTAAAGGTACAACTTACACAATTTTTTTTTAGTTTGAAGAAATTTTACACACGCGATGTGACATGAGTGCGGATCGAACAATTTTCTGTTAAAATATTACGTATCGTCGTTTGACGAGTATCTACAATCAGCGCGTTAGGCATAAAGACTAATTTAGTTAATGAGTTAGAGAGCTTCGTCACTCTTGACCATCATTGTGATATGGTTCTTGACTTTCAAATTGTTATATTCTGTCAAGATACATATGTAAAGATTGATCCAAGATTATTAATTGAAGAGGAGTTTACATGTCACTTGTAAGCAGTTTTCTATAGGAAGTGGCTAAAGTGGACGTCCCATTAAATTGATAGTGAACATTTCGTAAACAACTATCAGATCTATGTGTATCGTTGCATACTAAACTTCGTTTAGTGATATATTTTGAATCTAGATACTTTAGTTTTTTTTAAGAAACGCAATTTATGATATTTTAAGGCTTTGGAGGTAAGGCACGCAGTATTGCTTGAGAAAGAAACGAAAAATAAGTGAAAAGATGGTACACTAGTGTGTCCAAGAAGTAACATCTATTTAATTTTTTCTTTTTTAAATGGAATAGCTTTACGCAAACGACGCATAATACCCAAATGATATTTCTTGTTAACAGTTCGGCCTGCCAGAAGGTGTTCTAGCGCTCACTACCACAATATCCGAAGAAAATTGTTAACATCACCTGAATTTTTGAACGACTTTGGCGTGGCTTTGTCATTCTCGGCTCACATTTTTGACGATATTCTCTCGATTGGTCGATTGTCTGAGTAAATCCAATTCTCGTCTCTCGTAATAATGCATTTCATGACCGATTGAGAATCGGAAATCATCTACTCACACATTGTAAACTTCGAAATTAATACTTTTTGCATCGTACAAAAGCACGCGTGGCTAACACACCAACAACGCCTATAATGTGAAGTTTAACACAGATGTCTGTCACAAAAACAATGCTCATTATTACTCGATATTCGATATAACCGCGCAATTTTACTTGGATATTGGTCGTACATTTTGGGCACAGTATTATTATAACAGGTAAGTTTATAGGTAATGTTTAATACCATCCACATCGCGAAATCCTTGAATAGATTTTGTCACAATGGCAAAGTATTTTAGCAAGGCTGGACGCGTTAGTTGATCTGTAGGGGGGATGTTTATGCTGATATCTTTGCTGGCTGAATTTTAGATTACGGACTTAGAAGCTGCAAGCTATACATTTTTATTCCTTCGGGGCGTTGCTCCTGTTGCTGGTCGTCTATGTTCATTTTTTTCATTACAATTTTAGACGTTTTGTGTAAAATTTTTTTAACTAGCTTCAGATTAATTTTTTTAGCATTTTGTTGTAAATTCTAGGAAATCGTGTCCAAATCACACACAGACTCGAACTGTGGGCATTAAATGAAGGCGTTACAACTTTTTATCACAATTGTTACCGTGAACCGTGAACACTATCAATAAACGGTAGTCAGACAGGCAAGTACACATGATTAAACCAACTTATAATCTTGCGCGGGTCTAAAATATATAAACTTTGTAGGCAATCCCAGATGCGTACTCCTAACATATCTCTCAAAAGGTTCGTAGGATGATGTATAGAGACAAGATGACTATTGACGTATCAATATGATCTTTAAATAATACCAACGTTCAAACAACTTACAAATAAATATCTTAGTGGTGCTACACAAAAAAGGATCGGTAAACTAGCCAAGATTGCATACGATAAAATATATGTGTAGGGTGTCTAGCTTGTAAGTGCTTTGAGAATTTCTGCACTACGCGGCAAAATATATACCCTGCTTATTATTTTATTATTTCTGGTAAATTAGCTTCATTTATTGAATGAAACTAATTCTTTGATGTTTCTGTTCGGCAGTCGACTGGAGACTTGTTGTCATTGGTCGCAAAGTTAAAAAACAAAAAAAAAAAAGGAAAACGAAAACGAAAACGAAAAAGGTACCCCTGGAAAAAAAAGGAAAAATAACAACAAATTTATGTACTCTTTATGTGTGCGTGGATTCGTAGACAATTTATACAATTATGCAACCACAGTTTAGAGCTTTTTCCTCAACACATTCCCACATTTTGCTCATTGTACGCTGAAAAAAAACCGCAAAATGTAAAATTCTATTGTGCGTAAATTAATGAAAAGTCTAAAAAATTACCACAACAGACCTTCATTTAAATGTAAATGGAAAATTATACACAATAGCATATATAATACATTTGTGAATATGTATAGGTTTATGTGGATACATACGTGCCCATATGTGTAATGTGGAAATTATACAATTAGTTAAATAAAAAAAAAAAAAAAAAATATATATATATATATATATGTATATACCATACAGAGAGTTTTTATACGTTTACGGGAATTACTTTAACAAAAACAAACAAATTTGTTACGTTATTCGTGTTTCCTTTCTTTTATTTTATTTTATTTCCTTTTTGCTCTTCCATTTCGATAAGAAATATAAGCAAGGGTCGAAAAATTAATTCCTCAACTTAAACTTTCAACATTATATAGGTTTAATTTTGCAAATAGGATGGTTAAGTGTGTGGGTAAGGGTTTCAATTGCTCTAATTAAAGCCATTTTGTATGGGAAATACGTTAAGTTTAATGGCAGAAAATCCGCTTTACTTTTATGCGTATATCACGCGAAACTTTAGTGTTTCCAAGTTTTAGAAACACTTCTTACAATATGTTCATTATGTATGTATAAAAAGCGTATATATCCCAGAAGATTAAATTCGCTGTATCGGTATCAAGCGTACACATAAATATCTACTTATTTCAATCTTGACATTAACTTGCACTAGCGATTAGTAAGGCTTAATAAAGCCTTTCGCAGGCTTTGCCTTAGTTTATTGCATGCTTCATAAATTTCTTTATAAATAAAGTAACGTTTCTTCGTAATTAATTAAAAAGCAACCGAAAATTACAGAAAGGAAATCTATTGAGACCCTTCATATGTGCTTTCACTCTTCGCATAATATACGTGCCTTTCCTTCCTTCCTTTCTTTTACTTTTGCTTACTTGGAACTGGGATGCACACAGATAAACGTGTATTTATTTATCATACAAATTTCCATTGAATAAATTGATATGAAAAGAAACGAATATAAACAATTGTATAATAAAATAGTTGTCAAAATGAAAACAAAAAACTGATTTTCAAAACTTTTTCACTGCAAAGTTTTACTAGCTTCGAACGTCTTTGCTTAAATCTACCAATCCGGTTAGAGTATGGAAACAGACAATTTTCAGACAATTTTAACGGTCTTAAGCAAATTTCGAATATTGTCATTATCAAGATCCAAGTTGGAAACTTCGAAATACTCAGATGATTGAAAAACCAAAAAGAAAACGAACACATTCAATGATGAATAGCGAAAGATATAGAATATATATGGAGAATAAGTTTGTAGATAAAACGCACTCAAGGATAAAAGAACTAACGACAACAGAAAAAGAAATATAAGAAAAATTTCTGAGATAACCCACTGCGCGAAGATACACATGGAGTTTTCATTATTTCAAAAAAAAAATAAAAATTAGTTTTACTTTGTGTCGGTACAGTGCGCCTGAGTAGCCGAGTAAGTGAGAACAGCGACCACAAAGTCTGTGTTCGCGAGTCCAAATTTTCAAGTGCGTTAGAGTTTTCTTTCAGTCGGTAAAGGCATAAAACTTATTGATCGGGCACACACTGCATTGGGCTGCGACCAGCAGTTCCCTATTTCTTTCTCCTTCTTCTTCTTCTTGCTCGCCGTCATCCTATTACACGCATAGGGGACATCCCCTGAACGATTAGTCATAGTGGAAAGAGAGAAAATTTCTGCTAACATCGGCCAGAAATTTTTGGCCGTTCGGTCGTTAGCTTATAAAATGGCGCATGTTTTTTGGTGCAAAGTTCGGCAAAAAGGTAATGAACTTTCCTTAATGGCTTCGTTCTTCAATTATTTAAGTTGATTGTCCAACTACATCTACAAGATCTCTAATATATAAACAAAGACTGCCAACTACAGAATTTCTGATTTTTTGAAGCTATCAGCAGTGGTTTAAAATTTTCCCTTCATGACCCTTCGCTTAACATTCTCCGTTCATGTTTACAATTTCCAACTAACTTTTGTTCAATAAACTTTCTCATTTTGAAACTCTGGCGACAACAAGTTCAATTAGTTACCAAAGTCGTTGTAATTTATAAAGCACAACTAACCAACACTGCGGCATGAAACTTTTATTCGTTCTTAATTAGACTGCTATCAAAGTGTAAAAAAGGAAGATCCATAATTATACTCGAAGTAAACATATTTTTAGAATAAAAACTTTCCATACAATGTTAGCCTTTACCTTCCATTATAGCGAGTGCAAGAAGGTAGAGGACAAGCGCTAAAGAAATGCATAGGATTAAGGAAATTTCCGTATATAGATTTCATATTTGAAAGTTTTGAAAAAGAATTGACAATGTGTTCAAGAATCTGGTAGAGGCTTGTACTCGTTGAACAGCACGAAATGGACGAGCAACAATTTAAAATTACGATAAATATTTTAAGTTTGCCTTCCTTTAGAAGGCCAGAAACATTTTCATGCGGTATGGACGGATATGCAATAAATTTTAAATAGCTAAACTCTCATTGCAAGAATAGGATTCCAATTCTAATACATTATTTTCTACTTTTACGCTCACGACAACTGTAATATAAGTGCATACAACACAGTTTTCCAAAGAGCTGTTGCTTATATCCTGAAAAACGCGTTCATGATTTCTGTTTTTCTTTTTGTTTTAGATGAACGAGCGCTGAAGGGATGTTCCTGCTATCTATAAAATGGTATTAGTCAGGAAGAAGTACGAAAGGGAAAAAAGATAGGGAGGGTGCGGCTGCAGCCTAATGGATGGGCGGACGATCGGTAACTGTTATGTTTTTATCGACTGAACACTCACTGTTATAACTACGACCAAGTATGTTCCACCACAGTGAGATTTGAAACCACGAACATCGACTCTTATCTCGCCTTATGTTTAAAATCTACGCAAGAAGTGTAAGCCTATAAAAAAAAAAAGAAGTAAGTACCCAAAATACATTAGATGATGAATAGGGAAGCAATCATTGAATATCAGGAGAAAATTTTGATATGGCTAATATTACTTCGAATGTTACGAGAAGCAGGAATATGAGATTAATCTCCTATATGTTACGAAAAACACACAATAGGCCTAACATACTAGCATCTCTTGATGACATATTTAGTCTACGTTAGGAGAGTTTCTAAACTGGGATTTAAAGGGGGAAAAGTGTGTATGAAAGATATTTGGGTTGTTCCTATAATGACATAATAAGTCATAATTGGTAAAACAGTCAACCGTACGAAATAATCATTAATGTTATCAACATTAGAAGGAAACTTTTGTATATGTTCATTCACTCGAATTAAAGCAACATTTTAATCATTCGTCACATACACGTGCTATGAATCTATGGCATATATGGTCATTTACTGTCAGCCTTTTCCCCCAATTCGCTGCGTAACCGTCTATAACGTGGTATGCCGTAGCAACCCTATTGCAGCTATTATGCCTATAAACCGTAATTATATTTTAAATTGTTTGGAAAAAATCATCTCCCTCTCTTTCTTCCCGTTTCTTTCCTCGCTACTCTTCGTTTGCAGCCTTCTTCCCTATCCTTCTTTAATATGGTCGTTTCTACTAATTGCCATAATTTTATAACATTTGTTCATTTACTCTGTTCTATATTGTAGTTAACGTTGTATTGCAGTTGAAAAGATTAAAGTTTATTACAGTAAATCATATCGAAAATGCTTTCACTTACGCACATACATTAGGACATAATGAACGTATAGCATGTGTATGGAAGTCTCCACGAAGATAAGAAGAATTACTAGAATCTAAAAAATAAATTCAACAAGTTTTTCTTTCTTTAAAGTAAAGTTTCGATTTCTAAAAATAAACACGTATATAAATATGAAGGGATCGAGAAAGCATTGTTTTTATTGAATGATTACTCAGGTGTGACAACAACAAACAATCTCCAAGATTGAATGTTAATTCATTTTCATATGATAGCAGACTAATAAATGATTCAATATATATTTACTCAACTTTTTTTTTGTTTTTAATTACATCACCTTGTGTTATGTCTCCACTCGAATCACATACGCAATTAATTGCTATTGCTTTGCTAACATCACAGTCATTGCAATTTCATTGCGCTCTTTTCTCCTTTTTTTCTTTAATACCATTAAAATTGGAAATGTTTAATGAGGAGTGAAGACCGTAGCAATTTGACGTTTGTAATACATTTCGACGGCTAAGGATTTATGCTTTGCAAGTATACTTAAAAATTGCTCCGTTTCTATAGGCAATGAGGCTTCGAACTGGGTATCATAGTTGTGCCGACATGAGTGAACGCAACCCTGTTTCTTCGGCTTCCTTTAGAACATTTAGAAATATATATTCAAATAGACTTATCCATCTATATGCTATATATGCTATATATAGCCCTTTTCTCAGACAGAAAATTAATTAAATCACAAGACGCATTAATGATACTTTTAAGTAGCCTCTAAAATAAATGCCAAATACACTACAAATAAGTAGGTGTCTCTTCCCGCATACAAACTGTGTATAGCTGCCGATTTCCATCAATCAAATTTTTAATTCAAGTCGAATTTATTTGACAGTGAGTTGTTGAAAAAATTCTACACAAGGAAACGTCTATTTCCTTTACTTTTATTGAGGTTATTAATAAAGTGCGATCTAATCCATTTTTAGTAGGATTCCAAAAATTCATCCAAACATTTCGAAATTCGTGACCTTTAAGTTGAACACCAAAATACATGGATAGTGGTCGGAGTGAAGAAGATAGGCAATTCGATGGATAGACAATTGAAGCTTAGTCAATTCAAAAACTGCTTCTGAAACGAAATTCAGAAAAGGGCCCTTACTGTATTGACACAATAACATGGGATTTTATATCAAGCCTTTCTGAGTACTGCACATATATTTATTGCAAGTGCTGCAGTCAATAACTGGCTTTGTGCATAGATTCGTTGCTAAGGTTCAACGCAAGGCCAGAGAGTTAGGGTAACAGGCTGCAAAACGGACTCAAACCAATTATGAAGTTGATGGTTTTATTTATTTTGGAATGCATAAGTATGTTTGGTTTTTGTAAAAATGTTTGGATCAATGCCATATCTTAACGAAGGCAGCATCTTTCTCCGTGGATAAGCTTAAAAAATGAGGGATTTTAACCACACTTTCATTTTTTGGCCAATATCTAAAGACATTTTAGATGTCTTTATCAAATAAACAGGTCCCCATCGCATACAGTATTGATAGCAATCGTGTGATAATTGCTTTGGGATTCCCGAAAATCACTTAAGATGCAAAGCCATTTCGATCGGAAAGAGTCTTTCTTCAGCCAGAAATTAGTTGTGCCATTACCTCGCAGCATTATGATATCAATTGGCCAGAGGAATACCATGTGCCATGTGGCATCTTCTTATAAGAATTTTTCTTTTTTGAGGGCAACATACATACACATAACGTATGGCAGCGAAAAGAGGAAATATAAAATTAAATACGAAATATGTACAGTACACAGAACAGTTATTAGTTGAGAACAAATTTAAAAATACAGAAAATTTTGTACTCGGTTTTCCGATAATGAATCTAACGCTGAGCAACAAATATGCGCTCTGTGTTTTATAATTCGTAATATTTGAGAAAAAAAAACATCTTTTTTTTTAATTTGGAAAACAGAGCTGGCCCCAGGGTAAGTTGTTTAGTGGTCGTCGCCTTTGACCCCAATTTGGCTCAATTTCAATACCACCCCGCGTGCAAGAATTTCCAGTTTTGTGCCAATTGCTGCATTTTTGCGACCAGGAGAATGTTTACAACAGACATTACACAGGCAGGCAAGCAGACAGACAGACAGACAGACAGACAGACAGACATGCTTAAATGGACTTCGAATTTGATGCTGCAAGTGTTTTAAAAAAAAATTGCCTAGAGATAAAAACTTATCAAATCTATTATAGGCGGCTTCCGACAATTTCTTCTCGGGTTTGATAAGTGCGGTGAAAAATTTGTTTACCTTCACATGTCGGTGCATTCGCTTGTCAATATTAACTCTTTGTTCTGTTAATCACGGATGTATTCTGATCTATAAATAATTTATTAAAGCAAAATGAAAACTGTTAAGTTTTAAGTGTGTGTTGTTTATTCGTCGCTGTTTATTTTAAGTCAACACATTTTATTCTTTTTCATTTGCACATTCATGTTTGGTTGTATATGCACATGTATATGCATATAGCTGTATTCGAGTTGTTCACGCACTTGCATTTGCACAGTTATATTTCTATGTTTGTCTGTTTCTGTACAACTGACCATAGACAACATACCGCTGATTAAATAGTCCAGACCTTGAAGTGTGTCGTCGTTATTTATATTAATTTGCTTATGTTGCATTTTTGTGACACACTTCCAGCTGTTCATATTTCTGGAGTAAACAAACGCAAAAATGCAAGTGCATCATTTTATATGTTTGTTTTATTGTAGTATAATTCTAAGTTAGTTTATAACAATTAAAATTTATATTTCATGTTTTTAGCAATAAAAATTGGTCTTTTTTCAAACGATTGATCGTTAACTATTTTGAGGTTTCTTCCAGTTCAAGTGCTAGGAGAATCAAATAAACAAGTTGGTACGACCGGATGTAACATTTGGTCGAGGCATACCGACCAAGTTAGGTTTTTCTACTTGAGCATTGGTCAAAGACTCCAAAACGCCATTGACCGTTTTATTCACAACAAAAACCTTTCTAGAGGTATGAGGCTTGAAAAGGAAATGAGTTTCACCGCAAATCTTATTGTGCCGATCATCAAGAGCTTTGCAGCTAATTTGTCTGAATGAATTTGTAAAGTTTTTAGAATGAAAGTGTAACTTGCTTTACTCGAAATATTCGGCGAAAATGCATTGCAGGCATTAGATTAAATTTATATCTCCCTAGCTGAACAATGAATCGCATCATTTTTGAAATTCCTCCCCACATAAAATTCTATTCCGTACGAATTTTATTATCGTTTAAATTATTTAAATCTAAAATCCAGATCTTCATGACTTGCCACAACATCTTGAAGCCATTACTGCATGTACGCAAAAGACTAAAAAGAAGGATAGATATTCAGCTACAAAGAAACAGCTAAGATTTCATATTCTACCTTTGAGTAGGGTATCAAGCAATGGCGTTAAATATCGTATTTTTTCATTTTGTTCTCTTTTGCAAAATTTTATTCAATTTATAAACTATAACTGACTGCATAAATGTAGCTGTGTTTGAATGTGTAAAAATTTTAAGTGGCTAGAAATTTATGAAATACATTCTCTGCCCGCACACATGCATGTGTTTGTGCATGCATGACTTTTCTACAATTCAAGTTGATTGCTTATAAAAGTTTCTCTGTCCCTGCACATATAGCTCCGTGTAAACAACCTTTGATTCTATATTGTTGCACTACATGGTATGGTATAGGTAGGGCCATGAAAACTGTCCGAAGAGTGGCGTAGTAAAAAAAGAAAAACTTTCATTTTTATTCTCCTCCTTTAATGCAATACCAATAATATTTGTGGCCATTTTTATTTGTGAACAATCAAAGTATAAGCATTTGGAAAATGCATTTTTGCCTGTAGAGAACATTTATGCACACAGTCAGACATACGAGCGTTATTACATGTGAGGGAAAAAAGTTCTTTTAGTTTTATTTCTTTTAACTTTGATTTTGTTGTTAAACACATTACAACAAAACATTTATAAAATGTCCGAATGGTAAACGGATATGAACGTGTGTATGAAAAAGTGTGTGCATTTATACATATATGTATATATATATATATAAATGTGAAAATGTTTCCATGTATTTAGCTAAAGGCATACACACTTACAAAAATATATTTATAAGTTTTATATATAATGCAAAAGTTTATTTTGTAAAAATACTCAAACTTCAGCATTGTTATCATACGCATACGTACGTACACATTTATATGTATTTAAATACATACCTATGTTAGGCGGGCTGAAAAGTAGCGAGCCCAACGTTTCGATATGACGTTAATTCTGCTCTAAACGTAATATATGTGAATAATTTGAATTAATTGAACTGAAATTTAAATATTTAAAAGCTCGATATTTTTTATGCTTTTTCTTATCTATACGTGTATAAATAAACGCATACATTTACTTTGTTACATATTTATTTGCACGTTTGTATATTTGCAAGCGTGCAGTAGAAAAGCGCAAAGAATTTTTTTCGAATTTCTTTTTATCTTTTTTGTTCTTTTTGTAAGAAAAATTGCTCTCGTACACGTTTAAAATAAACGTTAAAAAGTTGTTTGAAGACTTTTATATTTCTTTCTATCTGTCCATTTCGCTCTATCTCTTATATTTTCACTATTACACTTTACGTCTTAGATATAAATGCGTAGTTATTATATGGGTGGTGTGTGGATGCTTTTAGCACACATGTGTTTACTTAAGGAAGTCATTTTTATAAAAGCAAGTGTAAAAAGATCCTCATGATATTTAGTTTTCCTTTCTTTGTGTTGGGTTTTGTGCGCTCATGCGGAGGTTTCAAAGTCCAAGTTTATGGCTATTTCCGTTATAAAAGTGTCTGGTCATTATGAGAGTTTGTAAGTCTGCACTTGCACACTATCAAACACACATACATTCATATACATACAAACCGATATACATGCTAAGACACACATACGCGTGCAATTTATTTATTTACTTTTTTTATTTATTTATTCTTTTTTTGGCATATTCCGCAAGAAAGCTTTAGAGTGTTGCTGTTTTTCTTCATTTTAAATCGAATTTAAATTGTTTACAAAAACACATGGGACCAGTGCTAGCTGAAGCAATTTGTTGCTTCACAAAACTATGACTTTTATGTTAGTTGATAAATGATAAATCCTTAAATATTTCAACATTTAATTTAAAACAGCATAAGGAAGTAAAATCACAACCGCATCCAAATAAATGTATTTATATTTATACCTAATCCTAGAATGCAGTACCAAATCCAATGACTATTTATATATACTTTTCCCATCAGAACCCTCAAAGAGGTTAAACATCCTCTAACATACAATATATTGTGTAGTTGTCTAGCGTCCAAATTTTCTCACTTCACAAAACTCTCACATATGTAATTAAGTCGTCGCGAGTTAATTAAGAATTCTGTAATACCTCCGCCACAAGCTTTTTTGATCTTCTAGAATTTATATATACGGATGCTGAAGTTTTTCGGGGCTGAATTAAAAGATGGCCTCATTAGTTTGGTTGCCGCTCAGCATTTGCGTTAGCCAAAAAGGAAACATTGCTGAAGTTCGCCAAAAGGTATCCAGTAGAAATAGCGGAGGCTTTTAACAGGTCCCAAGAACGGGTTTATCATATATTAAATGAAAATTTTGGGCGCAAGAAAATTGATCGCACGTTTTCTGCTGCACTTGCTCGCAGTGGAACAAAAACATAAGGCCTCCAGTTGATAATCGCAATGGAATGTTATATGAATAGAATATGGATTGGCTGCTCCAGCAACAATATTCTCCAAGATGTGACGGTCGGTGAGTATTATCTGCTTACAGGTATCAAACGGACGGTTCAGGGAAGAAGATTTGGCTTAAATGTTGAGGTTATTTTGGGAGCTAAAATGTATGTAAAGACAAACCGACAAACCCGTTCCAAAATGTTAGAGAACTGTTAGGTTATACCATTCACAAAGGAGATTAATAAATAAAAACGAATTCAACGGAAAAAAAGTTGTGCGTTTTCTTTCTTAGGTCAGAAGCTTGTCAGACACCCGCGCATATACCTATATATATACCATATCTTATGTACGGATAGAAAGTGTGTTCCTCACCTTTTGTTTTCTCTAAAACACTAGTACAGACCTTGCGTCGTTTAATGGCAGAAGAACTTCACCTTTCTTTTTTCTTGCTCGCAGTTCCAGTATGTTTCGCTTGGCTTACAGAACTACACTATACTAACATAACTTCGCGTGACGTCTTTGAAAAGAAGAAAGTGAAAAAGAGAGAGCGCTCAATGAAGTCTTACAAACCCTTACTGATAACGGCGACAACATTTTCATACTCGTAGTGGGGAGATCTTGTATATGGTTGTTAAAAAAAAACACGTTAATTTCCGAAGAATGATTAAAGGTAGTTTATTCAAAGTATGGTCTATCTATCTGGTACAAATTTTTGCCGTCTTTCAGGTAATTTATTAATGCAATGCCAGTAATAATTTTTCGCTTTCTACTACGAACCATATTTACACATTCTGAGCAATAAGAAGGGATGAACAGATTCTAGCACGGTTCCATATATTTCTCTTAGTCAAACTATGCGAAACCCAAATAGTGTAGTCTAAGACAAAGTCAATATGTTTGGTACGTTCCTCAGCAGTCGAATAGTGGATGCCGTGTTTTCTTGTACTTACTCTAGTGGTTGGATGGGGGTTACTCTGCAACATACACCGCAAAATGTCATTATCAATCTTGAAAGGCCGCCCATGTAGACGATCTTACTTCAGACCGAACTCTTACACCTTCACTTCCGAACGTGTAAACGAGCTTTCACAAGCTTTCAAAGATTCGTTGTTTCCTTTCTCGAGATCATACCTAATCCAATGTCTTAAATAGGCTTCAGCCACCGCAACGTGAGTGTAACATCAAAGTATGTGATCTTGGACTTCATGGAATGGAAAGCTTATATCAATTTTCGTAGAGATAACATCCGCTGTGAAATTATGCCGAGTATGTCAAATTTTTCCCTGTTTTTATATAAAATTTCTTACTAGGTTTGATCTTGATAGGTTTAGATGTGTATTTACAGTTTTAACGAATTTGTTAAGCGTTTCAGGTAAGCCAATTTTATTACATCTCAGCCATAGTTAAGAGTATTATAAATGGAATTTTAAGATTAATGTCGTAGATAAAGAGGAAGGATCTCCCTTATTAATAAGAGTGTGGAGTAAATGCCCTAGAGTTGGCTAGCTGGAGGGCAGTGCAGAAAGACTGTCAGATGAAGCCACTTTATTCATTTATTTGCCGTGGAAATGTTTCTTTAATTTTTACCTTACTTTCTAACATTTAAATAGAATTTCGTTCACATAAATTTTTTTATTTATTTTTTTTAATCTTAATTTCTAATCAATAAAAGCAATAAATAAAATATTTTGAATCTTTATAAATAAAAAGAAACACTTATACTTTAGGCAATTTGATACACGTGACTGAACCTAAGTGTGAAGAGTTCGATGAGCATATCTGCAATAAATGGGTTTTTAAAAATCGTTTATCACCGCCACTTTCCCAGCCAAATCAAACAACATGTTGATGTTAAATAACGCAATGCCAACATGTATGTACGTACGCATGGACCTACATGTATATGTAAGGCTTTATTGTCTCCATGTGGACAAGAAATCGAAATGCGCATTTTCGTTGGGTTCTATAATAAATCTTCGATTTTAAGTGGATAATAAACGTACGTGCGTACATATATATATATATATATATATATATATATATATATATAACACCTATATACATATATATCTATATGCTCTGAATTATTCTCTCATCCCTCCCACGTTCCATAACTATAAAATTACTTTATTATATCTATGCGGCGTACAATAGAATGAGCTGTTGCTCTCTTTCCTTTTGAGAAAGTTAGCAAAACTTGATTTTCGTTTGCTTTTGTTACGGAATGGTTAAAATGCTATTTATTACACTAGGGTACATTTTATCATTTTTATTTTTCACATAATATTTTTACATGTTGTTTGTTGGGAAATCAACTTTGTGTGTGTGCGTGCGTGCTCGTGTAGGTATGTAAGTATGTATTCTGAGTGCATGTGTTATCAAAAAGAAAATGCCTTTCTTTCCTCCATATTGTTAATGCCATTTGTTTTATATACGTTTTGAGATTTATTTAAATGCGAGAAAAGAAATCTTTTTTTTTACGTTTTCTCGGTAACGCTTCCTTGAACCTTCCTTTCTATTTTATTCCTTCGACAATAGTCGCTGCTTTTGAATGTTTGCGATTCTGTGCAAAGTCTGTCTATGTAGTTTAGGGCGTATTTTCGTTAGTATTTATTTGTTCGCTTTTATTTATTTCACCAGCTGTGACTATTTGTGTATGTGTGCTGCGTGTGCCGATTTCAGATTAATGATTCGAAATGTTGCAACTTTTGCCATTGTATGACTTTGTCCGTTGTTTTTTAAGTTTTTAGTCTTAGCATTAAATTTGTGGTTGGTAGAGCGCGATGTGGCGGAAGGTGGGTAATGTCACTTTGTCAAGGTATTCTAAAATGTGTTCAAATGTGTCAATATACCTTAACAGGTTCCAAGATAAGAATAGCTTACGACACTCTTATTTGAGTGGGTTGCTTTTTGTTTTCTTCACTCATTCTGTGGGGAAAAGTCTAATCTACACTGAAAGAATTTCTAAGCAAGTCGTTTCAAGCTATTTAAGTTACGCATAAGCTTTAACAGCATACATTGCCTGCGTTACCTCATACAATCGTTAAAGGAAATAAATCGTGGCGTTTCCCATGATAAATTACTTTTTCAAGTCTTTAGGTAATAGTAATTCTATCACATCTCGACTAGCAGTTCAATGGTCAAATGGTGGGTTCAAATCTCAAGTGCGGTAGAGTTTTTAATAAACCCGAAAGCCTTAGACACTAGTGCTTTACGACTTTAGTCCTAGAATTCGTTCTCTGGCTAAATTTATAATAATAATAATAATAATCCTATCACAGGTTACATTCTATGCTCTATCTAGTGCGTGTGAATGGTCACAGTGAAATACAAAGCGATCACAAAAAAAAGGATTTTACATTTGAAAATGAGCTAAACAAATCAAATACTACGTTCGTCCACTTTCACTTTGAAAATGTCGAAATGACGTGCTCGCTGCGGAGCAGAACATTGTTCCGAAAACAATTTCGAAACATTTGCGTAAGGCTAAAAACATTCGCTCCATAAAACAAGTACTATGTGCATTAACAGTAAAAAATTTTATGAATGGATGATGACTTTCGGTCAGCAAATCGCTACTGAAACGAAGCAGGGGCTTTCTTCAAAAGATCGACAACAAGATTAATCGAAATAAAATATAATATAATAATGTGTGGGAATGATCGCAATCCAAAGGGGCGAAAGTGTAGAAATGATGGCAAAGTACAGATTGACGGCAAGTGAACTAATGTTTCGTGTTTGATCACATTGAAAGGGTATCGTGTATAATAACTTGCCGCAATTAGGCTAGACGATTGGCTTTGTGCTTTATTGCGAAAAGCTAATGCGTTTAAAACTCAGAGCTTGGACAAAGCATCCGGGAATGCATCAACCTCATATCGTGGAGCTTGTCCCTTGCGACAATACCCTACAGCAGTGAATGTGAACCTTGATGGTTAATGTGGAACGCTAGGATTTTAAAATGTATGCAGGAGCTCGGGCTTGCTCGGACTGGCGTCATCTGAAAACGTCTTTGTATAAATTTTACCCAACGTCAGTCAATACGTTTATGTTTACAAACAATGTCGTTCTTGCTTATTTCCACTTCTATATCTAGTTGAAATGCGAACGCTATCGATTTCTGTTTTTCCACAAGAGCTTAAATTATTTTTCGAACTATAGTGGCTCTTACGTTACCGAACAAAAAACTTTACGATTTTGTTTGTTTTTTGACGATTATATCGTATATCCAACAGAAGATTCTTTTTAAATTTAATCTCTAGAGTTAAATCACTAGTGCTCTAATGAAGTTCAATAAACTATTGTGCTGTGTTGATAGATATGATCGATCTACCTGAATGGATTAGAGAGTATTTCGCCTTTTAAATATTAAATTCATTCATCGTAGTCGATATCAGACATATTGTCTCAGTGTATTTTTCGCATATATATGCACCTTAGTATCTAAGCTTTAGGCAATGTTGACGTTAATGGTTATTTTATTGGCCATTAAATGGTTTAAGTCAACTGCTGATAGTGAAGCTTTCTCGTTAAATATACGTAAGTGTATAGTAGGTATTGCCGCACGCTTATTCCACTCTTCTTTAATTTTATCCCTGCATTACTGCCACCACTATTTTATCTGCATAATGCTCTAATGTTTTTGATTAACATAAGAGTTACTTCAACCATATTGCTTGCTGCTGGTTGGGAAAGTTACTCTCATTACCATTCCGGCGTTAGCAGTGAAGAGCAGCGGTAGTGTATCATTTGCCTTCCAACATTTTTTAAGGGATTTACGATGGGCTTAAGTTTTTTTTTTGCGTTTTCTTCTAAATTAAGCATTAAAATTATGTTATCTATCAGCATAAACGAGGTAAAGCGAGAAAATGACAGAGGGAAAGAGAGACAGACGAAAGTAAGCTTTTTGATGCTTTTACAAATTAGGCCATCTGAACATGATAAATTTTCCAAGTTTTATTTTTATGATGATTAATTACGTATGTATATGCACATATACACCTATACACTGATGCTTGTATAAGTAATTGTACGCATGCAGATTGATTGCTTGGCGATTATTGCTTTATTGGAGACTAATTTGGAGTGCTTGTAGAAAGTGTATCCCTTTGTGTTTCTTCGCTTTCTCCATCCTTTAAATATTTCATTTATTTATCTATTTTATTTGTTTTTAAGCCATTTACCATTCAACAATCATGCTGTACTCTTCTTAACATTATTTGCACACATGTTTGTTTCATTCTAAGTTTTCATTTTCATTTTCGTTTTCGTTTTGGTTTTGGCTTTTGTTTTTTCTTTCGCTTTCTTTTTGTTCTCCATAAAAATAAATCAGAAAGTGAAAAAAATCGCAGATAAATCAAAGTGGATAAACGATATGTCACAGCACTTTTGAAAATGAAAAATGTTTTTATGATATCCTTCAAACTTTAACTTGAAACGTACGAGAACAATATATCGCCCCTCGTACAGTATCTGTGCTGGCGTTCGCGCGCAGCAACTACGTTCATTCTGCATTTCACCTACCGTACACGATTTCCATTCCATCACTTTCCATTCACTCACAATGCTGTCATTTTATTTAGATGGCATTTGTTTTAAACTTTTACACGCGTGCACACAGTTATTTTTAACTTTTTATTACCATTTTTACTTTCAGAAAAGAAAAAAAAAAAGTTAAGATTTGTTTTAAAAAAATGTGATATATCCATATATATATATATATATATATATATATATATATAGATATATATATATATATATATATATATATATATGTATAAATTTTTTTTTTTTGTTATTGGAAAGCGATTTATTGTTTGTTTTCGCAATGCTGGCGAGCTCAAGAGAGCGACTAACATTAATTAGTCAAATGTCTTTTTGCCATTGAGACTAGTTTACGACATTTGATAGTTCATAAAGCGATCGAAAATAAAACATTTATAGGAGGATTTAAATTTAAGAAAATATTTTACATAATAGATTTATTTTTTCACCTTTCTCTAATTCACCTTTCTCTAATTTGCACCGAAGAAGAAAGTCAGTGAAAACTTTTAAAAAAAGTAATCATCTAATTGTGGCTAGGGGCTCAAAGAAGTCATGACGCATGGCTTTTTAATCGTTGGAAATAATTTTAGAGAGGATTATTTATTCGATTTGTATTCGTTAGCCCTTTAAGTTTATTATTATCAATCGCCATCGCCCGATTATCCAAATCCCTTGTAATGTACGCCTTGGCAGTCTTATACTTTTTCGTTTTCCGGCAGCACTATAATAAATTATTTTATCCTTACTTTTTGAGTTTATTACACAATGTGAAGAAAGCACTTATTGGGTATCCTCGTTTCTTTTTTCATAGTCCATTTGTAGTTATTTTTTCTCTTGCATGTCGATTTATATGGGGAGGAGAGTGCTTTACTTTTCGATTGTTTTTTTCTTTTCTTCTCTTTTCTTCTCTATTTTTTTTTTTTGTTGGTCTTCTCTCTTGTTTTTTTCCTTACTTTTGTCTTCTCTTTTCTTCTCTTCTGCTCTCTTGTCTTCTCCTGTGGTCTCTTATCCTCTCCCCATACTGTAATCTTTGCTTTACTTCTCTAATCTCCTCTTTTACTTTTTCTTATCTCTTTATAGTTTTTTTCTGTCAAATATCTTGTAACTAAAACTTGTCGTTTACGCAGTGCCATGGTTCTCACAGAATCCGGTATAGATGTTCCCAATACTATAACGGCGTTATATTCAATGATCGCGTGTTTCTATTCTACAAACTACTTCTATATTTCAATTTTTTCATGCCAAGTAGCGCAGAATATGTAAATTTGATTAGTAAAGATAAATAATCGCGAACTCCTAATCTTTTCACTCATTTGTGGCTGCCTGGCTACTACACACATTACACAATATGAGATGAACTGTAACAACAACTTTAACTAATATGCCGTTTGTGCAATGAGAAATTAACTGAGGATCGTTGGTTACATCGCTCGGTGACAATAACTCGATTGTTATATAATTTTATGTTTTAAAGAAGTTTAGGTATTCAAACTTTGATTTAAGCCTGAGATGAGAACGCTCTTGTTACTTTTTATACGACATCTTTCGCATTCCACTTTATAAACTACTTGAAATGTGTTTTTTCCGAAGTTTTCTTTTCTCCTACTTTCGGCACTTCTATTCTGACTTTTCCATTCCGTGATATAATCTCAAAAATCGGTTTAAATAGCTTTTTTTTTGCTTGATGAAACCACAAAGTATTTATTTTTTTTTTGTTCACACCTTTAAACGGAAACAAGCAGTTAACTTACGGTCGCAAAAAAGAAAAAATCTACACAACACCTTCTCAACAAACGAGCAATAACAAGCCCTTATATACGCAATAAACATTCACATGCATGCACTTTATCACCTTTTATTATAAGCTTTAAGAATTTACAAAAATATGCGTTTATGTCTGCAGGTATATATGTGTATATGCATGAGTTTGGTTTGTTCTAATAACTTTCAGCCGCTTTTTTTGTCTTTTTTTTTACAACAAAATATTTTTTGGTTTCGTTCTCTTCTTCTTTTTTTGTACATTCGTGTAAATACGTGAGTTTTGCACATAATGCGTGCATAAGTGAATGAAACTGCCATTAGGTATTTAACAAATGAAATGAAGATAAAAAAAAAAAAGAAAGAAGAAATGTACCCGCGTATGTCGAACACACACGTGTCATGATTGGGATGCAAAGACTACCCGAGGCCTGTTATAACGTGCTTTGCACGGAGTTAGTGGCGTGCGATCGGAAGGAACGGGAACGAGCGAAGGGGAGAACAGAATAACATTTGGCATAAAAATGCTTCAATTATACTTATCTCTGGCGACGACTGTCATCCTATTTTATCTATGTCCTAACAGTGCAGAGTTTGAGTAAAGATTTAAATGTTGTAAGTATTTGTTGTTGTTGTTGTTGTTGTTGTGTTTGACGCGATGGTAGCACGTCACACGGACAAGTTAATATCGCCAACTGCAATAGGTAGCGGCATCACGATTAGGAGTTAACGGAGCGTATACGAGTGTCATATGTTCACGTGGATAAATTGCAGGCTTATAAAGCCTAACCGGGTTATGATATTGGGCCGTACTCGCGTATGCATGTATTATAAATAAGTTTCAGATCTTGTGTTACGTGCTTCAGACACGAGAAAACGAAATTTACAGCTTAAGGATTATTGCGCAGAATTTTACAGACCTGCTGCTGAATACGAAACTGGCATAGACAACAGCAACAAAAAAAGGAAAAAACCTATTTTATCTTCTCGTTCGTTGTCTGGTACGAAAGGAGGCAACAAAACCCGATCAAATATAAAATTTGCAAATTTTCAGTATTAAGTACATTTGTTCATAAAAGTAAGAAAAACTTAACCTTAGCAAAAACAAAAAAGAACAATCTTGCCATACCATGATAAAATCATTGAGAGTATATTTTATTCTTGGTGGGTGAAGTGTAATAAATTTTTACGATTACGATTCATCATCATTTCACATGTATTCACTTCGCTTGAGCTTTTATAAGAAAACGAAAAGATTTATAAGGCTAATCAAGTCGTTGTGTTCGTTCTTCTTGCCAGGCAGTAATATATTTTATGTTTATAAAAAAATTGCAAAAAAAAATTTATTTTAATCAATGAAAACCGCGGTGGCTATAATGGGCCACCGCGCACCTCTACATGCCCTACACTACTCTATAGTTATCCACAGGGCGACTTTTCAAATTAAAGCATTATATGAGAAGTGCTTGAAGAAGTCATCCGATCCGAACGCCGAGCCAAAGCAGATCAAGAAAACAAGAGTGACAAGCGGAAAAACAAGACAAATTCGATTCTGTGATTCTGAATCACTTTCTGAATCTTTCAATATAACAGAAGGTAGGCAAGCCTATCTCAAGTTTTTCTAGATGCTGCACAAATCCGCACAAACTTAACATATCCTTATACTACAAGTTGTGTAGGGTACAAAAAAAAAAACATATCCTTATACTACAAGTTGTGTAGGGTACAAAAAAAAAACAATCTGAGCATTGTACCGAACTTTTTCATGGCTCTAAGTCTATATAAAAAGATAGCTTGTGCCTTTTCCCTTCCTCTCATCTTTTTCACATTTCTAACTATTGTGGGTCAGCTTGCGGCTACCTCACGCCCGTTTTGCAAAGTCATTTCATAATTTTAACCAAAAATAAAAATTTCACTTATATTACCGCATCCAAAATGTTGCCAATAGATTGACTAAAGCGGAGACAGACGGACAATGCCTGTTATCGATAACTTATGCTGAACTGTAAAGCCAATGTCATTAAAAAATCCACACGCACTAGTAATGGCTTTTCGGATGTTACAAATGAAATCCCGAAACCCTTAAGATGAATATGACAAAATAAGTTCGCGTCTGACCGTCTCTATTATATATTGTATCTCGTTCGCTGCTACGTTGATGATTTTGCGGCTGTTTTTGTATTCTAACTAAAAAATATATGCAAATTATGTTATATGTAACTTTATTGAGGAATTTCATTAAACTTGTGCCCCCTCTTCTCCTTCGACCCTTCCGAACGAAACCGAAACTGTAACTGAAACAACACAAGAAAGCACCCACTTACTTATCAGTTTAAAAGGCATTCTAACAGTTTTATTGTTTTGTTTGTTAAAGCAATTAGTAAGACTATCATTAGCTGTCATTATGTACACATATATTTCTACATTACATAAATATATGTAACTGTACAGATATCTACGTTTTTATGCTTTTGACATTTTCGAATGCCTTAACCCGTTATGAACATTAATTACACTCAAATATGACAAATGTATAAAAAAAATTGTGCTTTTGAATCGCAAGTGAATTTACTTTACAAATTGTCTGCGTGTATTGTTGTTGTTGTTGGGTGGGTGTTAATTATGTAAGAAACATTTTTATTAACTAAAGTTCAGTGAATGAGAAAGAAGGTAAAATAATATATATAAAAAAAAACTAGAGACAGAGAGCAATTATCGGTGAGAAAATCAACTAGAACGGAGCAGTTACTGCTAAAAATTAGTCGTATGAGTTACTTACCTCACCTTATTCATCCGCAATACGAAAAAGTTTTTCATTCGGTTTTAACTCTTATTAAGAAGGTGCTGTCTCATTTCTTAAACTTAAGATCTGTGATAGCAATTTCCACATTTTATTCAATCAGATAGCACTTGAGCGGTACTTTTAGTCACTTGTTTATATATTGAGAAAAAAAAAAAAACTGTTTTTGTTTGTCGGCTCATGCAATTTTTATTTCTTACTATGAAAAAGTTCGGAAAGATTACCTTAACGAATAGAATAAATATTAAGAAAAAAAAACAAAAACCATACGTTGGTGTAAATACCCACAGTTTTTATAATGCACCGCCCAATAATTTCTGGGAAGAAAAAACATTTCTTCTGTTTCAAAAGATTCAACAGTTCATGAATTACAACAGAATCTCCTTAAAGATTAATACAATCGGTTCACCGCTTCTCTGAACTGAAATTTATTCTAACATAAAATTTTGACAGGCATCGTTTGATGAACTCTGTGTCCGTGTGGCAAAGCCCGAAATTCTTGAACAAGATGGTGCACATCACTGAAGAAGACGGGTGTATTATTATTAAGAAACATCCGGGATCACATAAATTATATATTTGTGACTAGCGCATCCTTTCTCTCTTTTTCTTTATGATGTTTTTATGTTTTTAAGAAGCTTCCAAACATTACTGGAGACTGGATCAAAGACACACGTTCCTTGAAAGTCGCATCAAAATGTCTGATCGAAGTTGAAAGGTATTTACAATTCAAGCATTAATCTTTTCCATGGTTCACCATAACCGTCAACCTCTCCGAAAGATAAAACTTTTTTAAATAGGAGACCAGGAATCATAATCAAAGGATTTTTCTCAAACGAAATTTCGTTAACAATAAGATTTTCTTCTTTTCATTTAGCTTTAAGTAAGTGTAACATACAACAGGATGAACGGGATGAAAAATTTTTTACCAGTTAACTGGCATGATGTCCACATTATAATTAATAAAGAAGTCTGAGAATATTAAAGTCGAATGTGTGCGTGTGTGTATGTGTGTCGTGTAAATACGACCCACCGCGTATGTAACTTTCTTACTTCATTAATCTTGCTCACAACGCCTTAGATGTCGTTCAGTGCAACTCGGCGGTATCGTTCAGTTTTGTGGCAAAGTGAATGTAGCAATAGTCGTACTATAATGGTCACCATTAGGAAGCTTACTAGGTATGAAAACAACTGATACCAGTGGAATTTTGAAGGTTTTGACTCTCATGTGATAATATTGGCTTTCCAATATTATATATATAGCGAACTTTTTTTCCACTTAAGATGACATGGGACTGCTCTTGAAATTTACTTACAAACACACATATTTCAGTATGTAAAAATATTATAAAGTGTATATTCTCTTGATCCATAAGAGATTCTCTTCATCCACGTAGATGCAAATGGTGCAGCCCAGGCATCTAATATTTGAACAAAACTGGAGCTGCCTTATTTGTTATATACATTAGCAATGCTAACATTGTGATCGATACCTTCTACAGGATGTAAGTTATTAAGAAGAACTTCTTCTAGTTCTAGTTTTAAGCCCTATCTCATTTCTTTTCGTCTGCATAGTTCGAAAGTCTTGAACACGAAAGCTACCAAAGGAACGGAGTGACTTTTAAACTTCATTTTCACAACCTACCAAAAATTTTTTTACCTACGTAAGCACATTTGACCGTGCCGAAGGAACGATTTATTATTGTTTCCCTGCGTCACACGGTTTAATTTACTTTTAGTTTTCTGAAGTTCTTGAATTCAATCAGCCCTTTATCTATTCGAACTTTTTTATATTTTTGCGTGTTTAACTGCAAAAATATTTTATATGAAATATTTAACTTGATGTCTGATAAATTTACGTTGACTGCATTGTGACTTTAGCTATAAATTAAACGCGCAAAAATGTTATGATAAATTTCTCCTTATAATAGAACCAAGGAGGACCTTGTTGTCATACAGCAATAGTTTATGGAAAGTTTTTTTTAAATGGCTAAAAAATGACTGAAGACCTTGCAAAAGTTAAGACAAGTCAGAAGGTACCACTTGACCAAAAAAAAGGGATGAAAAAAAGCACAGAAAACGGAAAACCCCCATATGAGGCAAAACAATGAACCACAGCCACAAAAATAATATTTTATGAAAGTTTTCTGAAATGCCTAAAGCTCAAATATCAAATGTAAAGACTACTCAGAGTTTTAGAGTAGTTATTTTGTTTGCTTCCCTTCCTACTCTTCGCCAATAAAATAAAACGAGTGTTTACGCAGAAAAACTCTCTCCTTCACTACTACTATATATATATATATATATATATATGTACGTGCGTGTGTATGTAAAGGTTGAACCTTAAAGGTATCGTTTGAAAAGTAGTAATAAAATAACGTCACATATACACACGCACAAAGCCATTTATATGATGGCAAATGTATGGTCGTGTGTGTATATGCGCGTGTACCTTACATATGTATGTCTGCACTAGTACTTGAGAAACTTTGAAATTTAAGTAAACCCACGCACGCACATTCGTATCCATATACATATGTACATATTTAATAACGAACTCAGCTTATAAGTAACGTTTGCAAGCATCGCATTCTTATTCTCTCTTATTACGAATTCAATGTATGTGTGTGAGCTGTTGGAGAAATGCAGGAAAAGAAAGTTCTTTACTTGACTTAACTAGTTGGCCAAACTATAAGTTTTAAATTATTTCAAGCACTCACTAACACACCCACACAAACATCCATACACACTTTTAGCTATAGACAAAGACAGTTAAAAAGAAATATACATAAATACCTATCTATATATATGTATACATATATATATATATATATATAAACACATATATAAACACACACAAATATAACCTACACTAAGAAGCAACGAAGGAAAGTTAACCGAGAGGCTTTTTAAGGCTCTTGTTTTCTTTTTGTGTTGTATGTTCGTTACCCATATGAAATTTACGAATTTAATGTTTGTGGGTGTGTCAAACGAAAAATGTAATATATCATCGACAGTGCTGGCAACAGTGAAGGCATTAGCAATTCGCATATGAATTAAATACAGATCCACACAAAGAATATTTAGCAAAAAACAAAAAAACAGAACAAAACGAAAATATTCCAAAAAAAAAAAAGTGAAATGTCCTTTCAACGCCTTTATTCAAACAACTTAATGATGCTTTTTAAAACCATATTCAAGTGGTTATAACGGCTTTCCTACTACGTTTGCAATATATACGAATATACATATCTATGTATAGGTAAAAACACGCGACTGTCTTCTGTTTACCTGTTCAAAGATAATTCCCCGATGACAATTTAAGATGGAAAGTGAGAATCTATATCGACCTTCCTACGATTTTTTCAAAATATCTTTATAGTAAATACCATAATTGGAGCATATTATCTACAATAAAGAAAAGTCTTCGCTTGCCTCTGAAATACTGCAACCTTTTAAACGGTCGTTGAGTTTGAAAGCGAAGATGGGTATCCAAGGGAGCATTCAATAACAGACAGGGAGGTATATATTACAAAAGTGGAAAGTCGAAAATCGTATTCACTCCACTTAGCTCTTCGGCAAACATAAAATTTTCTTATTGATTGCAATTGATTGAAATCATTTCCGTTTTGAACTCTCTTTTGGACTAATCTACGCTATTGCTTGTGAGATGATGAAAATAGCAATCTCGAATACTGGCTTTTTATTGTTTTCTATTCATGGTCATATTTCTAGCAATGGTAAAGAGGCTTCTGAGCCTAGACGAACCAGGTTTCAGCTCTTTATCCCAATTGTTACGATAGTGGGAGAGCTCTAACGAAAAAATCAGGACCAACGGATGGATGGCCGTGTAAGAATCGGACCTTTAATTTGTTCAAAAAAATCGCCGTATATTTTGTTGAATATATATGCAGTTGTTCACGTCAAATCCTATTACACTCCCATCCTCCGATGACTTACATAAAAATTGAAAAGATTTTGTGGATTTTTCGTTTTTTGTTTTTTTCTTAACATTATTGCAATCGCATCTGTGGCTACTCAAGTTTGAAATTGCACATTTTTAATGGACCCGGGTAATTTTTATAATATTTTTTAGTATACAGTTAAATTGTGCTTATGAATTATTGAAAAAACAGTTATATTACTGATGAGTATTCAAAGTTCGCCTTAAAGCGAATATGAATTCTCCCTTCTTATTCATTCCATTTCCAATACGTTCCTTACGTTTGTACACAATGATGATGGGCTGTTGTGTTTTATATTTACATAGATTGTTGGTTGTTTTTTTTTTTTTTTCTATTTTCCATTTTCCATTTTCCATTTTCTTTTTTCCTTTTCTTTTTTTCTCTTTTAGAAGACTCTGTTGCTCAATGGGAAATTAAATTTTTGGTGTCTTTACTTTTCTTTTCTTTAGCAAAAACTCAGCCTACTTTTCGCGTTTAATGTACACATTAGTTAATAAATATGCTGGTGCTATAATTTTGATGGTGATAGATGTAGAAATGAATGAATGAATGAATGAGTGAATGAATGAATAAATGAATTATATTACAACACTTTACATTAGTTATTGCATCAATATCAAATGTTGTTGTCCATTGAGTGTTCACTACGTTTATTAAGGTTTGATTGTTTAAGAGTTGTTTGCTGAGAAATAATGCGTGTCCTGTGTATCTCGGTTTATAATCTCAAAGTTAAAGCCTTTATACTGTGTTTGTGGTGACATTGATTGATTAGAAATCGCAATTCACTGCAAATGAAATGAAAGGCACCAACGACCACTATACATACAAAACTAAGTATCAGACGTTAGAGGCCAAGTCTGGATATATTTAGTTAGTAAATATTCTTAGCTAACTGTTGGCAATAAAACCTCAAAGCTTTTCATAAATGTATTTTGTTTTCTTTTCGTATGACGAATTTGTAAATTTTGTTTGCTTGCATTCGACTCCTTTTTATTGCAGGTTTTTTGCATTTACTCCTTCGACGACTTCCTTTACTACTTTTACCCGAGTTTATTTGTGGTGCGTAAAACGAAACCGCACACACAGAGTGTCGATAGCAGTTCATTTATTTCCACTTTAATCTTTATCCTTGGTTTTAAGCCCATAATAACTAAACTGACATTGATGATAGGTTTTAATGTCCTTTGTGTACGTGGACACTTACAAGCGAACGCATAGAATTAAACCAAATGAAAGCAGAAAAACAAAAAAAAAAGCAAAAAAGAAAACGTAGATGAAAGAAAATGAAATTCTTTTAAATGATTGTGTTCAGATAAGGGACATAGTAATAGTTGTCACTGCTGTTGACGTTTTGATCCTCTCGTTCATTTTGAATATTTTCCCTTTTGAGTATTTTTCTTTTTCCTTTTGCCCGAACTAAACGAATAACTTGGGCAGCTTAAAGACTTCATTGAAAATGCTGTACTTTACAGTTTATTAACACATTAAACATAATTTGAGTAGTGGATGCAATAATTATCTGTGGAAGCATGTGTCATCACAAATTTGATGAATTATCATATTATCTCAGAACGTAAAATTGATTTTTTTTTTTTTTTGATTATTCGTTTAACCCTAAAGGAAGTATTCAATGCCAAAATAGCAAAATATGGCCCACATAAACTATGGAGTTTTAATTTCAAGATTTGATACGTCTGTTAAGAGACAATTAATTCTTTTCTGCCAAACGCAAAAGCAATCTATACATTTTCTTTTATACGTATATTGCCTGAAAAGAGGAAAAACCATTACAGGAGGAAACATTACGTAACCAGCTGAAGGCAGATATTTGTGGAAAAATAACCGGGTGTGTAGAGAAACGATTCTGTTCCATAAACACAATGCGCCAGTTCACACCTCAGTGGCTGTCATGACGAAAATTTACGAATTAGTCTTAGAACTCTAGAGTATGAGCGCCCTTTTTACTCTCTCAGATCTAATATCAAGCGCTTTTTTTTTGCTTAAGCTAACAATTGCATTCCGAGCACAGAAATATACACCGAATTAACTGACCTTAACTTGCCTTGATAACTACTCGGCAAAAAAAAGAGCCCAAATACTACCTGAATAGGTTAAAGGGATGAGAGTGTCGATGAAAGAAGTGTTTAGACTTGTGAGGAGACACGGAAGTACAACTAACATTAGTAGGAAACCGCACAAAATGACTTCTGTGCTCAGAAACATTTCAGACAACCCTGGTACACCGCACTCTTTTTCCTTTTTGCTTTCGGTTAGGCGAATAGTTTCGAAATTGTTTTCCATTAAACAATAAGCCGAATACACATAACTGTCTTTTTACACGATAGGCACGTTTCCAAAAAATTCATTTAAAAAAATATATTGACTGAATGGGGAAATATTGGATTGATTCCAGACCTAAACGAGCAACTGAAATGTACAATGAACAATGCCACAAAATCCTTGTTAGAGTTGACTTAAGAATTTATTTCGTGCTTAAATATTTCACTTTAGGGAATATACTGTAAAACATAAACAACATTATACTTTGAAAAAGCAAATTAATTTACATAAAAAATACATCACGTCTTCACTCGCAATTTTTCCACATTTTCGCACAGGCACTTTAGCATCGTCCTTTGAAAGTACGTTCAAATTTTTGTAGATTTATTTCCTGTAGTTGTTGAGTAATTAGCAAAGAATCCATTTTTTATTCCTTTGGAAAAACGCAGATATTCTCAGTTTACGTAGAACCGTAGACGTGTGCTTCAAACTATTTGGCTCATTTTCAATACCAAGCTACGTGCAGGAACTTCCAATGTTTCTGCCAAATGTGCGGTCGATAATTCTCAGATCGATTTAGAATTTGAAGCTGGTTAAGAATACGAATACTTTGCTGTGTTTCTGAAGCTCTCCTCTCGGCGTTGCAAAGATTTTGAAAAAATGATTATACCCAACGACGAGGGATGAATGGTATTCAAAGACAAAAGCGTTTTAATGTTTTTCAATCAAACTAATATGTTTTTGTAATATTAGTGAGTATCGTAAACGTATCCTATCTTTCTCTTCACCTTCTTTACTACTACTACGTTATTATTACAGCAAGTGCACATAACTATCGAACCTAAACTTCAAGCCTGTTATATATATATATATATATATACTCGTACATCGTAGTATTGAAAATAAAAGATTGATAAAATCAAAAAAGGAAAAATTATTGCTTTCT
Organism: Glossina morsitans morsitans; assembly: GCA_001077435.1. Taxonomy (NCBI): domain Eukaryota; kingdom Metazoa; phylum Arthropoda; class Insecta; order Diptera; family Glossinidae; genus Glossina; species Glossina morsitans. The sequence continues at coordinate 130,129 of CCAG010019097.1, read as the reverse complement.
TTCTCACGGAACGACAACAAGTTTCAAATAAAACTTTATTAATTCCGATAAACGATGAGTAACGACCCAACATTTGGCCCTTAGCTATCCTTGCATAATAATCTGAGAGTATAGTCATGCAAGACAGGAAAAAGCTAAAGTTACTTTTTCGAGTACCTTCCATTTTTGCAAAATAACTTCAAACGATTTTTTATTTCTTAACATTTTGTATTCGCATAGCGCTTGTTTACAAAGGTTTGCAAAAATGTAGAGACTGTTTATGCCCTACACCCTCCTTATGGTATAGAAGAAATTATGATAGGCACAACTTTGATTTTACTGTTCGATTCAGAATCGTTTCCTGAACTGCTTTAAGCTCGTCCGTCCGTCGGATTACAACTTTTGAAATTTTTTTCAATAACATATCGTACACTAACGTGTTGTAGACCAAGGATAAGAACGCTATTAGAAATGGATTTTTTGGATTATTTTTGCAATTTTTAGTAAGAGTAATCTAGTGTATGTGGAGATAAATGTGGAGAATTGGGACTGGATGGGACACATTTTTGTATTACCTCCCATAAAATAGATCCTACGTACAGTCAGCCTTTAAATGGCAAAAAGAAGTCAATTTTTTTAGCATATTATGACAGTAAAAGAAAGATAATACCATCTTTGAGTAGAAAATTAATTTTGCTAAAGTCGGACGACGTAAGTTCACGTTTTAAACCCTCTTCCATAACGGGGCTCGCATAAAAAATGAGACTTTACGTGGGAATGAATGGAGATTTGTATTAAGTACATTGGTGTAGGCTATGTAATGGCCGGCGTTGTCCATCTGTAATTTTTTACATTTCTCTTCATTTATTATTCCCTCAAGCTGATGACTGTTGCTGCCATTGCAACTTGGAATCGATTGTAAACCATGAAAATATTGAAGTGGTTGTCGGTTTGTGCTAGCGCTCTGGTGGTTGACCAACCTTTTTTTTCACATCTGAAATAACTAACACAACAGCAACAAAATAATTCAATCATTACTTCTTTTTGTTTTACTTTCAATTTTTTTTTGTTCTTCTTTTTTTCTTTTTTTGCCTGTTTCCAGTTAAGGTTTGCGGATTACTTACGAAAATATTTTGAGCATACTAGAAATTCTCTATTGATACTTGTTGAGTTTTGTTTGTTTTTCTTTATGTAATTTTTTTATTTGCCAAAAACAAAATTCATTTTTATTTTTATTGAATTTATTATGCGGTTTCATAGAGAAGAAACCAACCAAGAGTAAACGTACAAGAAAAAAAAAGAAAACAAGACATGGATAGAATACATTCAGTTTGAAATGAAAAGAAAACATCAAGCGTATCATCATATTAAAATTAAGTAAATTCATCAAACATTAAAAACAATGTCAACAAAAGAAAAGTTGTATACGTTTTGAAATTAATACCTAAATGTTGTAAACCTATTACCATAATTCTTGTAACAAAGTTCGAAACGGTCCTTACAGATATTTGTCATTGAAATTTTAGTGACCCTGAACTTGCTGACAACAGGAGTAGGCGGGCGGCTACCAATCGGCTTAGAAATTTACGTTCGGAAAAAATGTTTACGTGAAGCTTACTTTATACGTTAATCTATATCATATATCTAGATATTATGGCAAAAACGGATAAGCAGATCTAACATATGTAAAAAACATTTAATTACCAGGAATCCACATCTAAAAAAATGATCGATCTTCTGATCCATTGATTGAAGAAGTATGCAAATATTCTTGTATCTACATTTTTATGACATTAGGTCCGTCTGCGTAGCGTCAATTGTTGGAACGGTAAACGTGGACGATGTGGTAAACGTAGATATAGAAGACGGAAATTTAATTCTTAGTTTTGCCCATAAATCAAGTCATCAAATACGAATGATGCTCTGATCTTGTGTTGTTCATTTCAATCATTTAACGCATTTCTGCATTTTGTTCACTTTCAATTTTCACGTGAACTTGCACTTTTCCACTGAGCACTTGGCTAGATATTGGCTAGCTTAAGTGTGGCACAAATGACTAATGTCGTGCCATTCTGGTCGTGTTTTAGACCGTGAACTTTTAGGTTAACGGCAGTCCCCCTACCCTTTCTTCCAGTCAAGCAAGCAGTTGAAATTCAATTACATATTTAAATATTTAGTGTCGCTTCCAAAAAATTTGAGTAGAACCGAAGCCCCTACGAAACTCGCTCTTAAAAGGTCGTTCCCAAAAGCCAGATCAATACCACAACATACCGGGGGCTGCTTAGCTCCCGTGGGATCAGATTACCAAAAACAATATAACTGTCCCTAGTAGTGACTGTGTCTCGTGACATATGGTTCAAATGTGCCATTTTCCCCATCTACACTTTCTCGAGCAGCCAGTACGAGACCCTCAGAAAATATAGATATACTCGAACAAGCAATCTCTTTCATTTCCAATTAACTCACGTATGGCTCTCTCCTGTTACGTTAAACGCCTGCCTTCATTGTCGTTGAGAGAAAGGTGCGCTTTTTTTTTTCTTTTTTATAATATGATCGATACGCGTAATACGATAACGTTCTCGAAGAAGAAAGGAGAAGAAAGGGAAAAGAAAAAGGTAGGCAGTGACCGACGCCTAGTGGATGCGTCCCAAATGGTTAAGTGTTATGCGGATTGTGGAGGCATACGTGAATTTCGCTGATGAAAGAAAGTTTGCGTTACTGTTATAGAAAGCTGTTACTAAATAGTCTTGAGCACCAGCTCGCAAACCAGTAACCCCTTTCAAAATGCCTAAGGGCTTACAACGCCTTCAGGGTATTTTAACGTGCACACAGTGCAAATAAATTAATATAATTTAAATTTGGTATTGGTATTTGGTCGATGTGTGAAAGATGATCAAATCAAGCCTATACATTTGGCTAGGTGATCAATTTCTGAACGAAATAATTCTGAAACATATCATCTACATTTACGTTATGACGAATAAGGAACGCCTACGAGATTGCGACATCGGGTTCATCTATCTCGTGACGGAGCTAGGCCGAGACGAATTGGAAATATTGACATTATCTACGTAGCATTAAAAATGCTTCGATGTTCCCAAACTTTTTCCCTAAAGTTACCCTTTAGATTTTTTCTTTCACATTTATTATTTAATAATGCAAATTTCTGTTAAATTAATAAAGTCAAGCACATGACCCGCACTCTACACTATAAGCCGTAAAATAATCATTTACGCAAATAATACTTATTCTATAAAAAAAAAAAAAAAAAAAAAAAAAAACCGGAAAAGAAAACTTAATGGAAGCATGTAAAATGAGAAATGAAATTAGAAACTTTTACGCAAAGCCTTTTTCCAAAGTCCTCCTCTTCGCTGTACATATATAGCAGCATTGCTTTCATCAAATGCTTTCGCACGCGTTAACATCACTTTAAGGTTTCAGTGGTTGGGGTCGTTTAGTTTTTTCTTTTTTTCCTTATTTTAATGCTTAAATGAATAGCAAATAAATCTCTTTACAAAATTTAATTGCATTAAATTAAATTAAATAAACAGAAAGGAAAGAAGAGAAAATCGTTATACGGCTTTGGACGAAACTTTAATACCCACCATATAAATATGTTGGCTTCACATAATTGTCTTGTGATTGTATCTACAGGAAGATTCGTCTCGAGAGATGTGGGATTAAGCTTGGTCATTTTTGCTTGCAGTCATTCGGCCGTCGAACTGATGATTCAATTTTCCCCTCACTTAAATTATTATTATAATGTTTATTATGGCTCTCCTTTATTATTGACTGTTGTTAACTGAGAGCACAATTGAGGCCATCGAACTAATATTCGCAATCATTGTAAGCTTCCAATTTAATATAATTGTATTCAATACGTTTGGATTAGGAGAGCGGTTTTTAACAATCTTTTTGGAAAGGAAGAAAAGATAACAGAACTATAGTATTCCAGGGCATTTATAAATATATATTTCCGTATTAAAAAAAATTATTTTTGAAAAATATTAAATACTCTGGGATATGCGTAATTCGAAGGACACTGCAGCATACATTGTAGTCCGCGCAAAACTGGCATAAAAAATAAAAAGATAATTTAATCCACATAACTTGGCTAGAGAGAATTGCGTAATGCACGTTGAAAATATTGATTGATTTTGTGATTGACAACAAAAGGCGATCGTTTGCTTTAAAAAAATTTTCAAATTTACTCTGCGTTTGATTGGAAAAATTCAAGTTAAAAATACTGCACAATATTCGAATGAAAGGAATGAAAATTGTTGGAGTTACATTGTTTACGGTTTTAAAGGGGGCCACTTCGCGGAAGGTGCATTTAAAGTTTCGAAGTGTATTACGGACATGCGATTTTTTATTACAATAAATTGTTTATAAACTTTTGCAACTCGCTTGCAATACTAGGACCGTAGTACACTTTCCCATTCTCTTAACGCAACTTGTCGTTAGGGTACAGCCGGTCTATCGCTTTTGCTCTATCTGCCAAACTCAGCATTGTGTGTGCTTACGACTTCAGACAGTTTCGTAATTAACATCCAAATCTTTATCATAATATTTTAATTTCTTGGTGGAAGTACGCACTCTTTCGAATCGGTCTCAGGCCCATATCCATTTAGTGGTCGTATTGATAAAGTTACAATAGCATATTTTTGCATAAAAAGTGTACTAAATTAACGTTAGTCACCACTTTCTAGAGACGTCAGTCAATGTGTTAAATGTAAGATTTTAGGGTGTAGCCCTCCAGCATGGATAGTCTTTTCGGAGCGCTTGAAGAAAAGCTCGAAATTTCAAAGAAAAAGCTTTTTTCAGGCAATAAAAGGTTTTTTTCGATTCTAGATGATTCGAAGCAACTACTAAGTTAATAAGAAAAAAAGGGAAAACTGAATGTCGTGGCTTTCTCGTTTCGTTTGCCTCGGGTCGAGATATCTAGTTGTGAGTTTGGAAGCAACGAGAAATTTGTAAATTATGAAAAAGAACCCTCTTTTTTTTTGCTTTTGTTTTTTATTGCAACTTTCAATGCTCCATTAAAAAAAGGTCTCACTATTAACGGTATGCAGTTAATGATTGAAATGATTGGATTAATCTTCGTTCGTGGCAGTCGTCATTAGAATAAAATTCAATAACTTGAATATTTGACACTGAATAGTTGACATTTGTTCGTTAAGTGTAAGTGTAAGTGTAAGTGTAAGTGTAAGTGTATACGAAAAATGTCCATCTATCATTAAATATGAAACAATTTTAAATGGAAAACACTCAAGAGGCGATACATCACTATAACACAGCATAAGAGATAGATAATGTATACAAAAATTGTTGCAAAAATGTTATAGAGATATCGTAACAAAGCATTGACATAATAAAGACATTTACAGTTATACGTTTGCAACGAAAAGAAAAATTCAGAGTCAGAGAAAGGTTCATGGAAGATTTTAGACAATTCTTGTGTTGTCAATGATACTTGACATCTATGTCCATGTTGTTAATGGATTCTTTTAGACGGTTGTGATTCTGTCTTCTATTCATTGTTTCAACGTTTTATTGCTTAATTTATCTAACGATTGAAAGGCGTAGTCTTCCACTAAGACAAATACTTTCAGGTTTTTCCCCTTGGGATAGTGAAAAGAAGAAAAAAGGAAAATAACACAACATAATTTTTCACAATTGGAAAACAATTTTTACATTTTATATGCATCGTTAACGGGTTGGCGAATAGATTATAAAACTTGTTATATTGTTTGTAACGCGCAAACTGCACAAAATGTAAAGAAAATATTTCTTCGTTGTGGAATTAAAAAACTTTCTAAACTTAAACAGTAAACCTATTAGGCCATGCCCCCCTATATCTTATGTTCTATTTAATATATTTGCAATGACTTCCGACGAGCATTCAAAATTCGCTATAAAACAAACAACATTTTCTTTGGTGTTAGTCATTAACAGCGTTACACACGCTTAGGTGTGTCTGCAGTATATATAAGAGAAAGAGTCAAGTTCAATTATATTACAATACATCACATTTGAAATAAACACGGATGGAAGAATGGAAGGGTGCAGGGAGAAAAAAAATGCCAAGAAAATATTTGAAAAATTTCTAAAGGAATTTAACGTCGGTTAAATACGTAAAACATGAGAAAAAAGACAATGAAGAGTAGAGAGAAAAAAGTATAAAATTTTTAAAAGATTACATGCTTTAGTTGTAAAGATATGTGGATATTACACTTCGGTATCTTTCGTTTTAGATTCTCTTATCCCGTTCGCTGCAATTGCCTGAGTGCGGGATGAGCGAATGTCTGAAAAATTCAAGGCGAAATATTCACTTCATAACAACGAGAAGGCCTCTATGCCTTATGCCTCTATGTCATGGCATCGGTTATGAACCGATTTTATTAATTACCGCGTAAATATCTTCGTAAAACATTTTTCTACTATTTTTAAAGAAAAAATTACATGTACCGTTAGGTAGTGGCAGAAAAGGCTACCAACCTAGCAAGCTGGCGAAAAAATCAGTTTATCGAAAACAAAGTATAGAGAGGTAGAAGAAGGGCGCTCTTCATGAAAAAGCAGTCCACGGAGCGATCTATAAAATGTGCGTGGGTTTGGGTGCACATTCTATTAAAATATTCCCACTAATTAGTCTTTCTTTGTTAAAAAAAAAAAATTTTTTTCTTTCTATTTTTTAGGTTTTCATTGTCATACTTTTGCGGTCCGTTGAAATGTTATCGTTTAGTGCTAATATTAAACTCAACTCGATGTTTGTCGGTTGCCACACTGCATGATGTACATGACTTTTTATATACATCAGTATCATTATTACTTTTATTGTTATTATTATTTTATATAAATTTTTGTGTGGCCGTATTTCTCATCATTAATTTCTCTGGGTCTTGTTGCGAAGGTCCGTCATTTTTGTCACATTTTACTTGACTCTGTTTTTTTTGTTTTTGGTATCATTAACGCGAAAGCATCATTCATAAAACGTAAACAAAATTTGAAAGGGAATACACGAGGGAATTTTAATAAAATTCTCTAAAATCGCATTAGAATCACAGTCATAATAATAATAACAACAGTGACAACACGCGCCGACAATAAGGGGCCGATAACACAAAATGATGATAATTCCTTGGCATAAAAACGCTGAAAATTTGACATTTTAACGCTCTGGGAGACCGATGGACAAAAATATTGTTTTTCATCAACGTTTTTACTCGTTAAGCAAAAAAATAAAAGTAAAAGTAAAAAGAAATAACCTAAAACCCACCAATATACCTGTAAGTGGAAGTGTAAGTGTAAGTGTAAAGGGCTAAATCTTGCTTTGATATTATATTAACCGCCTGTACCGTTGTGTAAGATATCATATTCAAATACTTTAGGAGAGAAACTCTTGAATGCAAATGCTTAGAAGTTTTATAATATTTAATCTTGATGCTGCTACTGGTACTGCTTCTGCTGCTGCTGCTGTTATTGTTGTTACTGCTTTATTAACAAAATATTCTCTTTCTTAATTTTTTTTGGGTTTTTTGTTCTTTGCGTTAGTTTTTTCTTTTTTGTATTTCAATTAAAGCTCATCTTAACATTTATAATCCTCCTAAGCCTACAAGTTGAATTGTATATGCCAGCGGTAGGCTGAATGGTAGACATCAGATGCTATTCAAGGCTAACAAGATTAGAGAAGATTTTACGTTCTGCTTTTTCTTTTCCTTTTCCTTTTGCTTTTTTTTTTATTTATTTATTTATTTGTTTTTTTTTTTTTGCTTTATTTATTGTCTTTATGTGCGTACATGAATTATGTGGAGAAAAGCTTTCTATTCTTGTGTGATAAATGATATGTAGCTTTAAGTGACAACTATTGCTGCCCATTGTTAGCACTTATTAGGATGTTTAATTGTGTTAACAACACAAATGAAGATATTCCTATTATTAATATGAGGTGCAATTTAATTAAATCTGTTTTCGGACAGGTGGGAAAAAATGAGTTGAATTAAATTTATTTAAAGCGCAAATTAGCCTCTACGTAATTTTGTTTAATAAATTGTAAATATTTTCTCCACAATCTTTCTGAAGTGTGATACAACGTTTACTAAGTCTGACCTTTCATTAGAATACACTGGAATAATGCGTGTGAGTGAGATGAAAAGAGCTCGACCATTTATTTTACAGAGACTGTCTACTTGTAAGTGCAAAATTTCGATACTTTTCCAGCAATGAGAAGAGAGCCGGAGGAAGGTTTACATGTGTTGTCTCACTACAATACAAGATATGTTATCATATATTTTTCCCAAATTTTAGCGACTTATAATGTTTAATTTTCACGACACCGAAAATCCATAACAGTGTTTATGTCCAGGAAGAATAAATATTCCTTCTAGGATGAGCTTTGGATATCCAGAACACCAGCTAAATATCTAATGATTATAAGTCAAATGCATGCGCGGCCTACGGATGATCAGTGGACGATTATTATTTTAACAAATTTTATTCCTGCCGAAATGGTTCAATATCGATTCTCGTATGCACATTATATTTCTAAACTTTCCTCATTTCAAAGTTTTGAATCGTTCCAAAATCCTCTGTGGACAAATGGACCACATTGTCACGCTAGATCTGTGCGATACAAACGATATTTATCAAAATTCAGTTTGTGAACGCCTAATATACCTAACGTAGAGTACACCTTCGTTAATACGATTCATAAAAAATTTCAATAAATTTGAAAATGTTAAATAAACCAAAATTTAATATCATACTGTGTACAAATGAATAGAGTGTGTGACCTTACGAATAACTCAATGCTGTGTCAGCAATTATAATCTCCGCCAAGTGCGAAGTAAATTTATAAGTAATCAATAACTGGACAATAGAAATGAAGAGTGATCAAATTTTATATAAACGTCTCAGCAAATTTAACAAACGGTAGCATTGTTCGATGATCATATCTGCGAAGTAATCGCATCTTGCCACCGTCACCGCACAGTCGCCGACAGCAAGTTAACCTATTTCACATTTCAATTTTGAGGAAGGAAAGTTTATACTTCCCCCCGCACCTCCCCAGCCTTTTTGGCGGTCTCGCCAGCCTACTAACCACTCCTAATTTTATTACAAACCGAACTTAACTTACTTCTATTGGTATTGGAATAACGAGATCAACAAATACATTACGGATTAATCTTTGTTATTTCTGCCAAGAAATGATTGAGAAAAACTTCTCTGATCTTACATGAGTTTTATGGTTATCCTTGAGAGATGTTGATATACTAAATTTGTCACACTATACGTACATGCTGACACCGCTGTAAATCTAGGTATGTATGTGAACCCAAAGCAAACATGACGTAATCATATTAGTAATATAAATTATTTATTGCTGGGTACAATTATACCTTTCACCAACCATATATATATAGATATGTCAAGCGCAACTCTTAAAGTTAAGTTACATATGTCAAGAGAAATGTCCCAGTTTCAACGTAAACAACTTCTTAGCATATTTTTCGGCTTAAAGTACTAATACGTGAACATAAGTCGAAATATTACACTATGACATGAATCAGAAAAGCAAGCACTTGGTAAAGTAAATAGTACACAATATCATAGGCTATCAATCTGGAAAGCAAGAACAGCAAAGGTAAAGTGAAAAGTATGAATCTCTTGGGCTTAAAGGGTTCAAAACTAACCTAAGTCCAAGTAACTATATGTGAATATATAACTACTTATAAGGTATGGTCTACGGCAATGAGATTCGAAACCCACGACCATTGGATTTGGCGGTCTTGAGTCTTATCCCCCGGGCCCGAATACTAGTGTTTATGGATATAATCAATGAAATATCTTTGGCGTATGCTTTATCATTTTCGCAAAATAAATGGTTTAACATAAACTCTATCATTTGTCAATTGTAAGATCTTGAAGAAAGAATATAATTTATTTTCAGACCTCGTAAGCAATCGTAATTTGTGTGAATTGCTTTAATGACATAATACACGGATACATCGTACATTGACGCAGATTTATATTAGTTATCTGAAAAACTATGCAACTATACTTCATTCAATCATCTACACTTTGTTCCATTGTACACTAATGCTATTGTTGTACTAAAGGATATACTGCTATCATTAAAAAAAAATTCATAACGATGATCTGATGGGATTTAGAGCGAGAATAACGCAACTTTCATATTTTAACAATAAATAATGTAAACTTATATCCAGCCAGCGATAGCAATAGCAACAACAAATGCAATTGTAATTATGTCTTGCCACTAAGAAATAATTAATTAAATTTTATTACATTATATATATATATATATATATATATATATGGAATAGTATAGCATTTCTTATAAGTGAAAATGGAAAAATTTTGTTCTATGTTGTTCTTGTTGTTATTGTTATCATTGTGCTAATTAAATACAATACTTTTGCATTGCTTTAACAGTAAATGATGCAGTAGTGAATTGTTGCTTCATAAACTATTACTGCTACTATACACTATTCTTGCTACTCTTCTGTCTGTGTATATTTATGACTGCAATGTCCATGAATACCGAGTAGCATTTGGCATCAGCTGTAAATACATATAAATAATAATAATTTCTACGTTCTGCCTCTGCATCATTAGTCAGATTTTTCAAAGTGTTTCTTCTTTTTTGCTTTTTTCTTTTTACAAGCTTTTCTTTTTTTGTTTTTGCTTTTATTCGCAATGAATAAGAAAAACAAAAATACTTCTTATTTAAGAGAAATAATCCATAAAATTTTTTTATATAAGCATTTCATGTTTTTAAATGCTTGTACATAATTGTACAGCAATACCAAACTATACATCAAAATGAAAATCGTTTTGGTTTTCGTTTCTCCCATACACTAACCATAAGACGAATCATAGACACCAAACAAATATCTGATAGGAAATGTTTCGCTTGTCGTTGATCTCGCATTTAAATTTAATTAACTTCAATGCCGACGATACAGATCAACGTTAACTTTGCCACAGCCTTACTGTGTTCGATCAAGATCTGTTTCGAATATTGTAGCTATGTACTATTCGCTTCACACAATAACACTGCAGGAACAAGCGGCTTTTTCGTATCAAAAAATACGGATTGATGGCGCATGGTTAAAGGCAAAAAATCTCGGCTTACAACTCAATGGTCGTGGTCTCAAAGCTCCAGTGCGGTAGAGTTTTCACTAAAGCCGATAGTGTTAGATGCTAGTACTTTAAGACTTTAGTGTAAGAATTTATTTCTCTGGTTAAATCAATAACAATAATAATAAATGTCCTGTTTCGTAAATTCTCCATGTACTACGTAACTGTCTTCAAACAAACAGTTCATATCAAGCGTAGAAAACGTAGAAGCCCTAAACAAGTATTCGAAAGAAATATCAGAAATGAAATAAACGAGTTGATAAGCATTGCTGCGAATATACTGAGCTTTAGAAAGTATACATTAAACAATCAAATCATTATTCCAACTCTATATTCATTTTCTTTTATGTGGACTCGAGTCAACTTTTAAAGATTTGTGTTTCAAACTTCAAAAATGTCACAAACAAAGCGACAAATTTGGTTTACCGTTATAAAATAAAAGAATTTTAGCATAACTCTATATATGTATATCTATGCATGTAAAGGGGAAAAGACGTAGACAGTTGTAGTAGTCATTAAATGTCGGTAGTACCCTCTGTTCGCCGCCTCCCGCAAGCAATCTTTGGCTGAAATGCTATAATTTCTCTATACTCTGAAGCTTTTCTTAGCTTTTAGTTTACAACAGAAGAACTATATAAACGATTAAATGATTTACTAAACAAACTGGTTTTTTTTCCTCTTTGTTTTTGTTTTTTTAGTCATTAGTAAAGCAATGTTGGTTTCGTACGGAGAAAGCCAAAGGAAAGCAGTGGTTTCTTTAATGAAAAATCAATCGCAAATAAAAGAATACTAAAAAAAGTCTTAATAAATATAAAAAGTTATTTATTTCTAATGTTTCTTCCATAATAATTGATGCAATTTTCTTCCTTTTTTTGTTTTCTCTTTTAAGCGTCTATTTAATTTTTCCAATTTGAATAGATTCGTTTTATATGTATATCAATAGCTTATAGCCCTCATTATCCGTCTCTTAGAATACTTTCGCACTAGTATATGTAATGTGACTATTGCTTGGTCTACATGTCTATTGCTTATACTTGTATAGGCGCCATTTTATGGTTTGTTAAAGTCTTTTAGAACTGCGTCTGACTGTTATCTTTAATTCCCTTCTTTTTTTCTTAATGGCGATGAAATAAAGAATCATTTTAATAAAAACAACAACAATAATAAATATAATTTCTTACAACGATTGTATTAAAAGACAACTCATGTCTATTTTGTATACTTATTATTTTGTATACTTATGTCGTAACGTATAGATATGTTAATGACTGTTCATTTTATTATAATTTTGTTCTTCTTTTTTAAAAATCGTACGCATATTTACACTGAAGAAGTCTGAAATTCCATAGCTGCTACTTCAACCAGTTTACAGCTGAACTCGTTTTTGTGCGGTGTTTTTTTATGAGATTTGGTTTGTGCGACACCAGTTATGACACAAGGCAATAGGGTAGCAATGTATGCAATACCCAGAAGGACTTGAGACAGACCCGACTTTTATTATACAAAATTATGTTGCCAAGGGATTTTTAGTTCATATGTCCGTCTGTCTGTCTCGATTTCTTGTAATCAACCTACATGTAGAAATTTTTGAGATACTTGGTAAATTTATAAGTTTTGTTTCAAGAACGAATGCAATTGAAAATGGTTTGGATCGAACCACTCAAAACAAAAGTCATTATACATGTATTTATATAAACATATTATATATATATATATATATCTTCTTTTTTTTTGATGGGACCAATCACTCAGGAGGTGACCCCTGTACGCGCAGCACTGTTATGATCAAGAAGAAATGAAAAAAGAGATGGAATGGAAATCTCAAGTTCATTATTGCCTTCCTTGTTTTGTTGTTTCCGGTTTTCTTTAAGATAGAGATGATGGGGATAAAAGATTCGACCTTAGCTGGATATAACTGTTTTATTTGTTAAGATAAATAGTGTAGTGCAATTTTTTTTAGTTTTGAGGAAAAAAGCAATTAAAAAGTCATTCTAAAATATTGCTCGGTCCACAACACTACATGTGCCAAATACTATATGCGCCAAATAATATTTTTACATCTACATATTCGTAAAGCTCATATGTTCATATCGACAACTCCTTCCGAATTTGGAGATTTGAGGGCAATCATAAAGGTTTATGAAAACATTGCATCTAGTAAGGAATACATCCCCTTCTATAGGAAATTATTTCATTTCATCCAATCGCTTCGGATATTTCAGATCAACAAGCAATATTAAGATATCAAATGCATTTCCCATAAAAAATTTAAAGTTTCAATACGTTTGCGGATGCAACGATGAGTGTCGGCCCTATAAATAATGTTCTCATCTGTAAATAATGTTGACATAGAGTGAAGTAGGGTAAAATAGGATACTAATAAAGAACATTCAAAGAAGAACAATGCTTCGGTCATAGTCAACGTGCGATGTCAAGAATTGTTCTTATAGGTACCGCTTACAAAACTTAAAAGCTTATGAGTTCTCTGAGGCCTGTTTCCAAGCAATAAATTTATATGTTTTTCGTACGATATTGCGAAATTCTACTTATGTCTAAGCAAAGCCAGATGAAAAAACCATTTTGATGCCATGAAACGTGCACTTAAACGAAAGTGATATTTGTGTGGAAAAAATTCAACTTTAGGTAAGACATTTAACCAAATCTAAATTAGTTCTAAACTTGACATATATAAGAATCTTACTAAGATATGGCAGTACTCAGCGGAAATTTTATAAGCTTATATTCCCATCTAGCGCGACTTATAAAATTAATTTACCCAACTCAAGTGTTTATTTCAGTCATATTTATTTCTCTTTTTAAAGTCATCAATTAACTCAATCTTTGCTTTCGCTCATAATTAGCTAAGGAGGTTCTCCCTAACTATTTACTAAACAAGTATGTCTGTTGGTTACAAAAGTTGTTGCAGCAGTAATGTATCTGACGTAGGAAACGCCAAATTTTTGGGGAAAAACATGTTTGTGTCTCAATATAACCCGCTTTTGATTCGATACACTTTTGCCAGTGGATATGCGGAGCTCGTTAAGAAGGCAGCCATTACTCGCAAGTGCCATGTCTTGATTAATGGCCAAACTTTTATCAATGAGAAATCTTTTCTCCTTTGCAGAGAGAAAATAAATCGAAGAGAGCTAAATCTGGCAATTAATATGTGAACCGGTGAATTATCTTTGTAAGGCTACTCTTTTTCTTTAGTGAAACGTGGAAATTTATCCCGCTCGCAACCAAAGCAGACTGACGGTATAAACATTCCAGATATCGGCGCTTTCTTTAGAATTCTTTGGAGCCAATTCTCTCAGTTCTCTCTCAGTACATTGTTGTGACTTTCCTTTCATCTCAGGGGCGAAGAATGAGTCTATTGACTCGTGTTTCTTCCTCGCATAACTGAATCGAATTAAACATTCGCCTTTCCTGCTGTGAAGCATCGCCAGACACTCGACTAAAATATTCTCGCGGCGCTGCTTTTATTCTTTTGTAAGAAATTGCGGTACATATTATTCATATCGAAATTTCTTATTCATACGTTGTTCAGGACTTTTCGAACTGCTTCCCATGTTTGTCATCCGATGGCGTAACCTTATTTTACGGATTTTCCTCACGTAGTGTATTCCACTGAGGTCCCATCATCGGAAGCGTGCTAATGACAAGCAATCTCCGCGAAGTAATGCCTAACGGTGGTCCCGCGAAGAGAGTGGTAAAAGAAGTGTGTGGGGGGTAGTTTTTAGTACGTAGAAGTCGTATTTTCTGCTACTAAGAACCAGCAGTATCTTTTGAAGATTTTCTACCTCCAGCCGCGCTGAGCAAAAAAAATAAATAAAAAAACTAGGGTCCGACTACTTTCTCCCTATGTCTCTACCTTTTCTCACTTCCCTCTGACCAGCATCTTGTCCTGCGAGGAGGGAATATTTTCCGCGCGATTAGTCGCATTAAAAAAATTATATACGGAAATATATATATATGGTGCAAATGTACACGACTATCTGAATTATTAAATGTACATCTTTTTTTCTTAAAACACGTACTTTCGATTGAAATGTGAAAAGTTTAACATTGTTCAAGCTTGCTTTGCTAACGAAATCGAAAAAAGAGACCTTCTAATGTCTCGTTGAGGTACGTTAGAGCTCTGGCCGATTTGAAAACCACAATTTTACGAAGCATGTGATTACATATTTGAAGTCGTAACTTTACTTAAGAAATCAAAATTAAATGACTTAAAACACCGTTTAAGATGCAAAATGGATAAAACCAAGGAAAAGCTATAAAAAAAATTGCGGGACGAGCAAGGTTTTCATTTAAATAGCTAAGATGGAAACGCTTTATCTCAGAGTAGTCAGAGTAATGTGATCGAAATATTGATGATGATTTTCAAGCGTCTTTGGGATCCAACATAGTCAATGTCCTGTTATTCCAAAGGTTTTTTTTGCTTTTTTTTAGGGAATGTCCTCTATGTCCAGGGCGACGGAAAGAAAGATGGATTAATCGCAGCCAAGTGCTTTATAGACAGGCAACAAATAATATGCAAAACCAAATATTTTACACTTTAAATGTGTATTGTTGCCAATGTGTATTGTTGTCTGCATTCCAGTTCCACTTAATTTTAAAATAAATTGAATTAACAATAAAATAAAATTGGCACCAATATGCATTGAATGGTTAAAAAAAACACGCCATGAAAAGGTTGCCACATAAAGAGACAAGAAGTTTTAAACATACGAGGTAGATCTATATCGCTATGCACTGAAGGGTTAATGCGTTACAGTCGCCCTGTATTGTACTTAACATCTAATCTTAGTAATAAACTTTTGAAGTTTTGAAACAAATTTTATTCTATTCTTCTCCTTCAGCTTTGATCAGTAGACACTTTCCTAATAAACATGCAAAAATAATGAAAAATTCAACATCATCCTCTTCTTCCACGTCTCCCGTTTCACATATAAAGTGTATCGTTTACTTAGTTTTGGTTACAAACTTAATTTCCGCGTAAGTGCATGTGCGAAAATGTTCTTCTCTTCTTATTTTTTTTCTTATTTTCTTATGGAAAATTAATAACACACGGTCGCACTTATTCACACACATATGCACGTTTTCACCGCAATAAATCTTGGTTTGCGTTTTACTTTATTTATTACAACACATAAACGATAAGCGTTAGACGATCTATTAACTTGCAAATGTGCATAAAGTTAAAAGCATAAAACAACAAACAAATGACTTAGGAGCAAAGAGACAGAGTCTCAAACACACACATCGAAAGGTGTATATACTCATTCACTACTTCGACTATATTTATCATATGTTTAAGGTGTTTGTGTAGATGAGTTCATCAAAAAAAAAAAGAGAAAACATTTTTTTTTTTAAAAAGTGAAGCATGTTATGCCATCATCATTATTATTATTATCATTATTATTGTTATTATTATCGGCATTGTTGTTAATGCACCCTCTAATGGTAGCTGTTGTTACTTCAAGAGTATGTATCAAAAATACACTCTCACATAAATAAAAACATAAATAAAAGCGATAATGAAATTAAATGATGTTTTACTTTCTTACACAAACGCTACATATATACTAGCACATTTAATGTACAACTGCCTCTCTCGCTCTCACCCTGTCTCTATGTCGCTTTCCCAAGTACATAGTCAGTTAGTCAATCAGACTTTTAAACACTGCAGGCAACAGAAGCCAGCCGTCATAAGTGCTTGGATAGCATTTAAGGTTTTTATCATTATTTTCTTTACACCTTCTGCCAGCGCCTTCGCTTAGCGAATCAGACTCTTAACGGGCACGTGAATTTTCTTAAGTGTAACAACATATAAAGTCATACGTAAATTTTCTCCTTGACTTATTTGTATACATATTTAATTTTTGTGTTTTTCTTGTCGAGCATCATTTCAATTTACATGTTTTTTTTTTTTTTAATGGATTATTTCATTCAGTCAGTCATGGTGCACACCATCTATCTATCCATTCTCCCCGCCTGCCCATCCGTCTTATCACAGCGCTCGTCTTTCGTTTCATCGCTCCTTATGTGGAGATTGCAAGTGAATTGGCTTTTATTTACTTATTCATTTGTTTGCTTTAAACTGCTGTTTCTTTTTCTTTTTCCTCTTCTATTTTTTCTTCTTCTTCTCCTTCTTCTTCTTTTTCTTCTTCGTGAGCTTTACTTTACGTGCATATGTATGGATGCGGGCCCGTATTTGTTATTTGTGCAAAAGGTCTGATGATGTGTCGTTTTTGCGCTGAAAATGTTGTCAAAGCAAACACCTGTTACTAATTTGTGCTTTTCGTTAGCACAATAAACACAGACGCATGCACATACAAAAATACATCGTAGCTTAACAATTTTGGCAATCACGTTGGTTTTTTGGCTTTTGATGACTTTCAAGTTATTTTAATGTAAATGATGATTAAACCTTACAATGTATACAACGCAAGCTTGAGCTTTAACAACACTCACTGATACTACCATCCTTGCTCTTACAGATACAGAAGAAAGTAAATTTTATAAGTTTTCAGTTTCATTTTCACATAATCATCACATAGTGTAGTTTCTTTTTCCTTTTTTTTTTTTGCATGTACCAGAGTTTCAACATCACGCACACATAGATTATCAGAAAAAAAAAACAGATGAAGTGCTCGTTTTAATACTGTCGTCGCTTTTTAGTAAACAATAAAGAACATCGTTTAAATACTCTTTAAAGTTTCATATTCATTAAAAGTTTATCTCTGATATCCCATCACTGACAAATGCTCTAGAGTAAGCCTCATAAAGTCAAGCAGCGCTTTATTAATTGGTGTGGTATAAATGCGTATAAACATTATACATATATGTTATATATATGTATATATATATATATATATATATATATATATTAGCTCCAGAAAAGTTCTAAAAAGATCTACCTTTGTGCTATTCATAATCTAACCATTTTTTCGCTTGAAAAAGGCATTCATTGAAAAAATTGGTTCAATATACATTAACTAATATATTTTCCATCGTTTTCCATACTTCTTTCCTATCTTTCGGGCAACACGGCGAAACCGTGTCGAAAGAACAACATTGCTTCCTCAGGATTTCGAAACCGCGTCCCAGCCAAGCCATGCTGCATCGATGTGAACAAGTGGCACTTAGAAGGCACTGTCTGCTGAGTACGCTGGGTGCGTTACAACTTCTTATCCGAGCTGCAATGGTGTATCCTTGACAACTATTGCAACGTGTGTCAGAGCGTTGTCAGGCAACAGAATGACTTTGCGTCTGTTAATCGCTATTGCTGGTCTTTTTTGCATCGCTTGCAATACGTCGTTCGCAAGCCGCAAGATCTTGCTGATCCCACCATATGCACATCACACTTTTATGGCCGCAAGTGTTCAGCTTCGGTCTCGATATGCATGATTCTCTTGGACTAACCCATGAGTTTTTGCGCTTGGAGTTATCATAACAGACCCACTTTTCATCGTCAATCACAGTACAGTACGGAAAAGTGTATGTATATATACATATCTTAAAGCGACTTTATAGCGACTTTTCTTTTTAAGCTTGCAAGTGAACAAGTCTGTATCTCTCTAAGAAAATGTCGATCAAATTTTTCACTCTTAATTCGTGCAATACTCAATATTCGGGCCTTATCCAAATTGTTCGAAAGTTTTTTCAGCCAACTGCTTAGTACCGGACTATTGTTATAAAATGGCATGTGTCAGTCTTCTCTTACTACGTCAAAGAATTTGTTCGGTATTCTCAACGAATGGTCGACCAGAGTGCTTGATATTTTCAACATCGAAATTCTCAGAGCCCCAACGAACGAACCGTTTGCCTGTTGCTAATTTTGATAAAGCATTTTCACCATAAACAGTACGCAAGTTTGCAAAGTGTTATCGCTTTAATTAAAGCGATATTGAAAAATAACTGAATTTATTCAAAATTATAGGCTCATTTTCAAAACCCCAATATTTTCGACTGCCAAATAGTTGTTTTTCGTTCTAATTATATATCAACTGTCATCTTTCAAACTTATTGTAGCTTGGGGTAGAATTTATATTACTAAAGTTCCGCGACTCTAAAGTTCAACCTATTAAGAAGAAGCCACGCACACAAGACCTTCTTCTGAAATTACTGTTTAGCCTTTTACTCGTTGAATTTCTCGGGAATCGTTAGTTACGCTAGGTGCCTTTGTTATCATTGCAGATCTTTGTTTACTCTCATTACTTTTCCAACATTTCAACAAAATTTTCTCCTTTCATACGCTCTCATTTTATCTAGAGTTTAATTTCACTAACAAATTAAATTGGTAAGCCTCACTTTATAATCAGAGACTCCAACTTTGTTTTGAACCCTTCTAGTAACGAAAACACCATGTTCTTAGTCAATATTTTGCCTTTGCAGATGAAATAAAAGTGATTAAGCATAGATATAGTTTTCCTCTTTCCTCTTTCATTTAGAATAATGCCATATTAGTCCCCACCGCTTTAAGAACGAGTTTGCTATAACAATTGAACTAAGCTATCATTGAAGTAGAAATTTACTATTACGACCCAGTTTAACGTAAAACAGTGCGTCTTGGATGTTACTGTATCCATAAGTTCTTCTTTCCCTCCTCTTATGCATTAGCTATAATGTGTAGATAAGTAAATAACATTTAAATAAAATTTCACAACTAATACAACAATTTGTTTGCTACACATTTCTAAAATTGTTTGAATATTTGAAATATTTGCCGCCTAGCTTCTTAAGACAAGTTGGCAAAATATAAGCATTTTTTCTTGCTATGAGAAAAGCCTAAAACTTATTTTGCTTAGTAGATCTAACTATGTGTCTATATATATACGCAAGTATATATGAACGTATGTATAGTAATGAGAATACAAATGCGTGTAGATAGATACTGGCTTTGCTTAAATATGCAAACAAGCACACAACAATTTGTTTTGTTGTTGGTTATTGTTGATGGCTATGTGTGTAGCAAAGTAAGACATACGAATCTTACGTAAGGAAATACATATATATACATACACATATACATATACAACATATACACTTAAGGTAAAGTTTTTGGTCTATTGGCGGTTAAGTCTGCCTGTTTGCTTGCTTGCTTCCTTGCTTGCTTACTTGTCGATTTGAATGTGCATGAAAATGGCAGAAAGGAAATGGTGCCACAGAGGCTGTCTTCTCAACTATATTTGATTGTTTTCTTTTCTATTTTTCTCTTTGCATACACATCTATATGGAAATGGAACTAAAGTATTTTATAATTTTATGTGTGTTCAAGTGTGTGTGTTTTTTCTTCTTTAGCATTCAATCTGTAAAAGAATTGTGTTATGTGCGACATACCGGGTAAGACAACTTGGTATAAGGGCATTAAATCGCAACTACTAAATAAATATGAAGAATTCCGCAATGGTGTGGGAAAATGTAAAAAATATGTAAAATTGTGTATTTATTTATGTATCAAATGTTAAAGGTGACAATTCAATTACAAAATGAGAATCATTTACATGCATAAGAAATAGCACAAATCAAGTTGGGAAGGATGAAAGATACTTTACGTAATTAATAAAAATATCAATAGATCAATATATATATATATATAAATATATATATATTTAATATATATATATAAATATATAAATATATAAATATATATAAATATATAAATATATATATATATATGTATATATACACATGAATATATATGTATAAATATGTATATATATATATATATATATATATACATACATATATATATATTATACATAGCCATTCTTGGGCTGCGTCGTAAAATATATCGAAAAACTGAAATTATGAAAATAGGCATTCCTTACGAATTGCCGAATGCGCCTCTAACGCACAATATTTTCATTAAACAACGATTTTCCTGAACAGTTAATTTTACTTCATATATGCATTTGTTTCTTTATAAATTGTGGTTTGTTTTGTCCGATTTGCAGCTTCATTAAAGGAAGAGACTTGAGCGTACCACGAACTGCCACGGAACCGAAATTCAGCTATCTAATAGCGCCTCTCCTGGTTAGCTGTCGCCGGAAGTGAAGCATATCAAACATCAATATAGTCGGTTTCGATAGCGAGACAATGTACCACCGCTTGTCCAACGTCTCGATGCCTTTTTATAGAACGATTTGTCAAGACCTGCAATACACGCTTGAGTTACCGTCGTGTTAATCCTTATACTTTCCCTTAAAGCGCTCTTTTGCTTTCTACCAACAAGTACTAGTCGTTGGTGAATAGATCTTCACAATAAGGTAAGTGCGACCAGGTAAGTTTGACTTTGCATTCGTCGGCTTGTCATGTGTCGATCTGCATTGTACCCATTGGGAAACAACTTTTTCATCCACCAAAGTTTGTTCAAAGTAGGATACACTTCTTTTTTGATATCTTTGCTTTGATGTTGGCTATCCTTTTTCGATTATTGGGTATTGAGTTTTCAAAATTAAATATATGCTTTTTCAGCGTCCACTGTGTTCAGTATGGTCGCTATGCGTACGACATCGTTTAAGATCATCAAACCAGCGGAAAATTCTTGTCTTCAGGAAGAGAAAAGGTACTGAGTCCGAAGAATGTTTTTTTTCCAACAAAGAACAATGTTTATATAGCCCATAAAATTCAGATTTTTTCCTTTGTTACAAAATATCATTAGCATTTTAAACAACGCAAATAATGTTACTAAAATCACTCTAACTCGAAAAAAAAAAACCAAATGATTTTGGGGGGTTAATGCACTTCCTAAAAATAATATGGATTCTTAGTAAGAGACGGAAACCATGTATGAGGCTTGCTGTTTATACTCAGCCACGCATAATAGTGAAGAAAACTTCTGAATACACGGAGCATTTTACTAGATTTCTATATATAATGCACTGCTCATCTCAGATATTGGTATATATAGAAATTAATACAGCCGCCCAAAAATTGTGTAAACAATACGCCCACAAAAATTAACAAAAGATCATTTATTGTAAAGTGCTGAGTGCTTCACAATCACTTGGACGCGATTGCTTGTTTTCGCTGGTTATATTTTCTCTTTTTTTTTTTTTAGAAAAAAAGTTTATGGATCGTGAAGAGAAATATAAATTATATACATACATAAAAGAAGAAAGAATGCTTAATACTTTCCCAAATTTATTATGTTAATCGTATGCAATGTGATGAGAAAAAGACATTGAACGCAAGAAAAGAGGGACGAAGAAAATTGTAGATTGCAATTCCTATTAACTGTTTGGTTTAGTTATCATTCTTATATATATGTATACAATTCCTCTCAACAGTTGCTAATGTGAATACATTTTGCACTCTGGCGCACACATGAACTGTCAATACGTTCTTTTGAGTACATTCTCTTACACAAACATAAACATAGACACCCATCCACAAATCACATATATATAGATTCATTTATTCAGTCACATACTAATACACATTGACATGGCGAACAATCAAATAGAAATGCAAGCACATGCAGGCACAAAAATATGTGTACATGTTATGTACAGTTTTGCAACTTTAAGACGCGAGAATTTGAACATATGGCGGATGTTATGCATATTATGATGTCTTTGTATAAATGAAAGTATGTGTATGCGCTTGTGTGGTTTCATATACAGAACGGAAATGATGCCATATTTTGCATAAGTAGAATATGCCAACGTTGATGCTATGCTACAGTGACAGCAAACGCTAAAGCTGTAGCAAAACCATTATGTTATATTTTCTACACATTGTTATGACAACTTTGGCAATAACAAAACGACGCACATGCATATCTAGTAGTGAATAAACGCACTCACGCACACATACAAAAAAGCAATATGCATATTATATATATTTGAATATTGAAAGAAGGCTATGACAAAGATGCGTGATGCCTGCTGAGAAAACTTAGTAAGCATTCAAGCTGAAAAAATGTAACAAAGTTTTAACATTATTGAAGCAATAAATCTTGATGTGATTGAATAATAATTTCACTGCTATGGTTAAAATGAGTAAGTCAAGCTCTCTAACAACCGAACACTTTAAAAAATTGAAAACTTACATTTCGCTTTGTCCAATCTTTCCATTATCCATTTAAAACAAGTAAAAGCATTATAGTCAGACAAGGCAACCGCCTACTTTACTTCGTTTAAGAGAATGTTTCGTTTATTCCCGTGCTGAAATCCCTAAAAATTTATTTTTTTTTTTCCATGTAGGAAGGCACACTTTTCATGCTAGATAGTTCTTCTATGAAAGAGAATCAAAACGTCAACTAACGTATTCCAAATTTAGCAACATTAATATTCTTGTCAACTGTTTTGTTATTCCTTACCTCATAAGAATCGTTATATGTGGTGGTATACAAAAATTAGTTCCTTATGGAACAACTCACATCATAAAATGGTTAAATGGGAAATGGTTCTGAAAATTAACTCATGCGATCCCAAATTTTTCCCGTTAATTTAATACGTCGCAATACGATTGCTCAGTGGTCTTTGTCGATAAACTCTAAATCGTACATTGTTTTTCATGTAGTGATAATTTCAAAATAGGACGTTATATGTGAAGCAGTCGTGAAAATGGTACCGTTCAATCCATTTTCAATTCAACATTTAGTTTTGAGCCAAAATACATCAGCGGGCCAAATTCAAAAGCAATCTGTAGGCTGAATGGAAAAATACCTGGCCAGACTTTAGAGGGACGAGCATGTTTAAATCGATTCAGAATGTAATTCTTGATCGATCGGTACAACAAAAGTGCTGTTGTACCCAAAGTCTTTCTGAGTGTTGGATACATGCGCGACAACTTCATATAATCTGTGCCACAACTTGTATAGGGCACAACAAGTAAAAACTATAGATAATTCCCAAGTCGACGTTAACAGGTTCCACCCACCTATGCCATGTCCAAAAATTCTGCTTCACCATATTTTCTGAATTGTTGGTGAAAAAGTGAACATCTTTTTATAAGCTTTTTTGTTTTCTAGCTGCCGTCTATTAAACGTGCGTTGTCTTCGATATTCATTCAACTACATAACTAGCGAGATTCAACTTTCAATTTATGATTTTCAACGCTTAGACTTGCCCACGCTGACCCATAACATAATACATAACGTATAGGGTCTACGATATCTACATTTTAACTTTGGAGACATCAGAGATCTCTACAACGTATAAGCAGAATAACATAACGCACCTAAAGCATGATAGATAAACTAAGCGAATATATTGAAATAACATATTGACGTATAGATCTACATGTATTCGCCATAAGCCAATTCAAATATCGTAAAGGTTTTTGATAGTTGTGGTTAAATTTTTTCTAAAATTAAAAACGATGTCGGTTATAGTGCGGCGATCGCTCAGAAATGTTCTTTTTAAGCCCCACAGCCACTTGGAATGAGAGACCGACTCAACATCAAGAGGGGCTTCAGTTAGATCCTTCTTTTGTCATATAAATTAATCCACAAGCATTTTCTAAATTCATGTAAGCATGTCTGTCCGCCTAACAATGTATTTTTGTGTTTGATTCAAAAGAAACTCGCTACACAAATATATATAATTTGGCCCAAAGGCGAATGCCATTAAAAATTGATCAGATCGAAACAACACTGCAACGTATAATGCTATTTTTGTACAATAAATAAATGGAGAAAATTTTTATAGGTGAGACCGTTCCACACACACATGCTTTTTAAATTGTGATTACTAGTATTGTCTAAAGACAATTTGACACATACATTTACTGTGACAACTTCGGCGTAAATAGATTTATTTTTTGGATTCCACCCTACACAAAGGTTCTCATGAAGAATAAACTCTCATAGGGCTACAAATAATATATCATTTTTGCTATATTTCGTAGAAATATACTAAATATTGCGACCAGAAGTTTGAGCACAAAAATATATATGGACAAATAGATAAATATGCCTAAAGAGTTTCTTCTGAATTGAATGAGAATCGTTTTTTAAATTGATAATGAATTCTAAGTCTATTTTTCCCATTTTCTTGAATATTGGATACATTCCTGCAAACTTAATATTCCCTTGTTACAATAGGCCGTGTGATATGTGTGAATGTGACAAATTTGCTGACGAAAGGAAAAGGAGTCAAAAATTTTTGAAAATTATGTTGTGGTTCACAAATAAATGTATTTTTATCTCCCTGATAACATATGTAAAAGTTGATATTTGAATTATTATTAAATTTTCATCAGAATCATATTTTAAATAAATACTTTTATGTCTGGTTACATTGGCTACTAATAGAGTTTTACATAACTTAGCCACAACTAAAGAGCCCATTATCATGTCTCACGATTACTTTATCTTGCTTAGTGAAACCTATATGTGTCGGATTTTGACAATAATTTTTTGTTTATCAACAATTTTTATATTTTACTCAGTGTGTTTACTCCAGCGATCGACTACTATCCATTTAATTCATGATTATGAAATTCTCTTATATTGCGTTAGGGATAGCTTCTATAAATGTATTATATATTTATATATATATATATATTAGTTTAACTCTTGTTTAGCTTGTAAATAGATGAAGTGTTTAAAAAAATTAGTCAAGTGCCCAAATCGGTTACGATTAGATTGGTTAATTTGCTTATCCTGGAAGTGAAATGTGAAAAAAGAAGGGAAAGCTTCAAGAAATAATCCTAACAAAACAGTAAGCAACCAAGTGTAACTAATGTTACCAGAAATTACGAAACAGAAATAAAGCGTCATCCCATGCACACAAACTTCATTACTATCCTTAAAAACTACAATGCTATGAAAAATGAGTGGTGAGTGGTGAACACAAGCAATATGCGGGTGTGTGTTAATTTGTACATATGAGAATGCTTCCTTTCATGTGGCTGTGTATGAAAATGTTTGAGTCTGTAAATGAAAACGTTTGGCCGTTTTGGTAAAAACAATTGCCACCGTTTAGATACGCATTCAGTCTACTAATACTGTTATTGGCGTTGCATATAGAAAACCAAGTATTATCGCTGATAAACTAAAGCATTACAAGCAGGGGGATGGCAGCTAATTTCATAATGCTTACTTGTCTTTATTTCCCGCTCCCCAGATCACCAGTTGAAAGATTATAGAGAACCAGTCATAATCAACGAAGCGTTAAAGAATGAATGAGTCGGAATTGAGCTGTGGATAAGTAGATGGTTGGTTGGGATGTCGCAAACACACATATAGAAATTTCTCCTTGCACACAATCGCATACAAATACACACGCACACAACATAGACACATAGGCATCAATAGACGTATTACTATTTATGCGTTTAAAAGCTTCAAAGTGAATTTATTTTAGTAATAGCTCTACACTGTACGGCTTGAAACATCGTTTTTGCACAGATTCTAATTCATGTCTGTTGAGATTCGTTAGAAATGTTTTCACCTTTGCGATATTAAATTGTTTAGATCTCTCCCCTGCAGAAGAATTGTCACAACCGGCCGGTACTCGTGGCAGAAAGTCAATCTTGGTTTTGATATTCGCCACTTCTCACGAATTTCATAATGCTCGGTTCACTTTTCTTCTTCTTATAATGAGCAAACCAAAAAAACGGTCTCAACCCAAGTAGGGTGTAGAACATTCGTTTGACTTTGATCACTTTACTATCGTAAGTTTTTTTTCATGGCTGTAATCTATTGTATGAAATTTTACATAGGTCCGAGGTTTTAGTGTTTTCATTATCTTATGTTGCATTTTTCTTTCTTTTTTTTTTGTACAATGAAAATACACGCGCAGGTCGTACCTATGTGCAAAAGGGTGTAACCATGCGTTTGTTTATAGACAGAGGTTGTGTGCATACATTTTGACTTTGTTGCTGCTAATAGTTGTCAAATAATTGACCTTTGTTTGCACGCTTTTATAGTCTGAAACAATTGAAGCATATGCGAACACTGATAAGAGAGATGAGTATATTGATTCTATTCATTCATACACATACGGATAAACATATGCATATTTAAAAGTATATTTCTTTCTTTGCATTTTTCAACTTAAATGCAACAGTTTCCTTATTTCAAATAATTGGTCGTAGTAGCTTGTGGCAACTAAACCCAACCATGCGTTTGCTTATTTATTTTTCGTACAGAAGTAAACGAAGCAATTTAAGCTCTTGTTTTAAAAGTTGAATATACTATATTACGAAGAACTTCTGGAAGTCTGCGCCTCTTTATCTCTGTTTTTCTATTACAATCACAGTTCCGTCCCCTTAAACTTTTTGATTAATATATAATTGATTTAAAATTCTTCAATTTTGCTCTCAGCAAGTATAACCGCAACTAAGAAGAATCTAAAAATCAGCAATGTGCTCTTTAATGGTATTTCCGTAAAAATTTGTTCTCTCCACAGGTTTTGTTCTCTCTCCGCAAATATTATTGGTTATTACTCTTCGTAGGACTTTTTCTTGCGCCGAATTGCAAATTCTAGTGGCGACATCTATTGATATCTCAGAGATATTTCATTGCATTTCCACATATTGCAGCAAGTAGGGATCTCTATCCAACTAAGCTATTTTGTAAACCATTTATGTAATTCTATGTTGACACTTACATAGCGTATTACGATAAAATCGCTCTTTCCTTATTTTTAAGAAAAGATATTTGTTGTGCTTTAATATCCTTTTGTAGAATACAGTACTTGTGGTATAGGCCTACATTAAGTTTATGCGAATACATACAACACCCAGAAGGCTTTGAGACAGACCCACCTTTTATTATACCGATCGATTAGCCATCTGCCTGCCTGCTATTCTTTTGTTCAACTTACAAGTCGCAACTTTTGAGATTTTTTTTTTTTTTTTTGATGAATTTACCCAAATTGAGGTGTTTTGGTCCAAGGACGAACGCCATTCAAAATGGCTCGAATCGGAGCACAGTTCCGATCTCTTTCTATGTAACAGGTTATTTTCAAAAGTTGTTATAAACGTTGTCGTTCGTTTTAAACGAGGTGGTATTGGCTCTTCAACGTTGAGCCCTGGCCCACGGCAATACTTTCACTTATTTATTAAGGAAATGAGATGAGCGGATATTGACAATTTTTGTTTTAAACTTTCCTTTTCATTTTAAAAGTAGCGATGATTACATAATGTACTGAATAAGGCATAGTAATATATTTTTGAAAATCATTTATGAAATTAATTAATTGTATTATCTGACAAATTTAGAATATTTGGTGATTAAATAGCTTGCATATTAAATAAAGTCAATTGGAATACATATTTTCAAGACTTCTGTCCATCTAAAGAAATTTCGTCACCTTATTAAACCAAATTGCACAAAAGCTGTGTGCAGAGAATTGTGTAGCAGGTTTACATAAAAAACATAGAATTATCCTTTTAACTTTCTACGGGATAACCAATCTGCAAGGACGATAAAACCGATTTCATTAACTTTTTCTTAGAACTAATGATTAATAAAGTAATTGAATTGGACGGAATGTAGCCACAACATCAGCATAAGTGACAGGTATGTCAAAAGTCTTTTGCCAAAAAAAAAAAAAAGCAGAACAAAACCTCCCTTTCTTCTTCTTTTATAAACAACTCTATTAGAAGATATAATTTTCATATAGGCATGGTTATCAATTCTGGATGGTTGTGTGTGCTGTTTGAGTTGAATTGTTTGAGTAAGGTCCTAGATTTATGGAAGCGGAAACTTGAATAAAGACTTGGGGAGACCCAACAAAAACGTTGTTATTGTTCTTAGGGATAGAAAAGAAGAGGTTGCGGCAGCAGTACTTGAGAGGAAACGCTTTCAGGCAACGTTATGACTAGCATAGTGATGTAGACGTAATAAATTTGCCAATCTTTTTAAACTGTATGAGGAGAATTGCGTACTTATCAAATCCCTTAATAAGTCCCTCTTAACCTTGTACAAAAATTTTAATTTTAACGAGGAACTTAGAGAGACCGATTCGTAATATTATCCCACACAGTCAGCACATTTCATATATGTGAGTCGTTCACAAAACAAAGATGTTTTGTAAGGCTTGGGCGATATTTTTAAGAAACGTTTTAGATACAGAAAATTCCTGTTCATTATTATTATAGTTTACCAATTTTTGCAATTTGAACAAGTTTTATGCCCAAAAATATGCAACTTTTAATTCTGTGTAGAGAGAAATAATAAACATAGCCATGAGTGGTGAGTTAGAAAAAAAACAAAGTACAGAATAAATAGTAGAAGCGGAGCCTCTTAATTATTAAAAAAAAACTATTATAAATAAAATAAAAACAATACAAACAATGTATATATGGAGCTTAAAACAATCATAACTAGTTCTAATCATGAGAAAAGTGCCAACATTTTTAAAAATTTGCACCTCCTCTTTGGAGAATTATATCGATTAAATTTTAATTGCCGTAAATGAGTAAATTTTTCATTTTCAACCTGAAGAACTTCACTGTTAACTGTTTCCTAACAAACATATAGTTCAAAAAATGTTTATTTAATAGCCCTTACAAATAAAGGAATTCTAGGACTATACCTTCCTGGAGAACGTGATACTAAAACCACGCTCGAATAGATTTCTGAGATTTTTTGTTTTGGATTTTAAAGTTCGAAATTCTAAGTATCTTAAAGAATAAATATGCCTCGCATAAATACGTTCTATTTGTCTTATATTTTAACGTTGTTGCATTCTTTTTGTTTTTTTTTTTCATTTTCCTATTATTTGTATTTGTATTATTATGTCTTTCCATATACGTATATATTTGCTTTTCTTATATCTTTTGCTTCCTCGTCGAGCGTTCGGTTGGTTATTGTATTTTCAGAAGGATGCAATTGTTATTCATGAATTTTTTTTTATAATTTTCTTTCGTTTGTTTTGCTTTACTGTTGTTATTGTTGCTTTTTTTTATTTTTTTTTTTTATTTGGCGTTTAAAATCTCCAGATGCTTTTTATTGCTTAGCTATATGTTCTCTCTGCTTTGCTGGTGGATTTTTATGGTTGTGTTAGAGAATGAAATTTACATTTTTTACCATTTGTCTTTTCGCTTGTCCGTCCGTCAGTCCTATTTAATTTAATGAGAGTAACGAATAAACAAAAAAAGAAGAACAAAAAACAGAAAAAAAGCAAAAAAAATTGACTTTAAATTTAAGTATTCAAGCTCTTGTGGTGAATAGATTTATAGTCTCTGAAAGGAATAAAACCACATAAATCCCTTTTTATAACGTTATATTGTGCTATAGTGTATATATTTATACATACACATACACGTACACGTTATCAATGTCACATGTCATGGAAAATGCACACGATATTCATTGGATTGTCATATAAGCAGGAACAGAGAAAGAAAAAGCGAGTTAAGGAGGGAAAGCGAGAGAGAGAAAGAAAAACAGACAAGCAACAAATTGCTACATGGACTTTATTGCCTTATAACAGACAGACGTACATACAGACAGACAGACAGACAGACAGACAGACAGACAAACATGCAGGCAATGAATAAATGCACTAGAGTTGTGGATAGGCTGTGCTTTACGGCAAAGTTTATGAACATACACAGCCACGTATATAGATTGCTACATTACCGCTTTTAGAAAATATATGCATTGCGGCAGTTATTCTATATTGTTTTTGTGTGTTGTCATGTCACAACAGTACAGAGTTAGTGTTATGGATAGTGTGCGTGTATGTGCGTGTGTGCTGATCTATATATGCTGTTACTATTGTGCTATTAAGTTGCTTAGCACTCATGAAATTCTCAATTCCCAATGTAAGTTAGTAACACTTTGCTATGGCAAGCACAAGCTTGCACACTTTAACAGATGCATGTAATCAAACAGGTTTACATATATATATAACCATATTTTCTCTAGCTTTATTATGCAAGCAGTCACTTAAAGTCTATTTTTCCGTACACTGAGATACGAACGTCCATAGCCGAGATAAAATAAGAACACAGAGAAAAAAAAAGACTGTTGCTTGTATATTGATTTCTGACGTTAAGTACACAAACAAACATATATATATAAAATATATATGCAGATATAGTAATCAGTTTATAATTGTATATGATTGCAATTCAAAATATGATTTCAGACGCTTTTAAATCTTTGATAGAAAAGAAACTGCATAAAATTTCTCTGCATATTTGTCAAAAATTTATGAGGACCATTTACGGCACTTAAAATTTGTTGGATTAATAAACAATCAAAAGCTTTTTGACAATTTCAAATGAAATAAAATTGAAAAGTGCTTCAGTTTACCTACTCGGCAATGATGATCTTTACGGTACTGGATGGGTTTCATATATATATATAAGGGATATTCTTGCTCACTCAAATTAATGAAAACTCTTCTATACCGAGAAAAATTCACTTATATCTCGGTAATATATCAGACATAACGAGCTCTATATCAGTACGTATCAAATACGCCTTAGCTGCACATGTTTTCTGATTTGGTAACACGTCAAGTTCACACGTGCTAACATAATTTCCGCACTGTTACGACAAATTTCTTTGTTGAGATTGGCGATTGCTTATGCGTTGTCCTTAAGAAAGAAAAAAAAAACCTAAGAAAAAATCAGTTAAACCAATTTAAAGGCATATTCTGAACGTTAGTCATTGGTGTCGAGATCAGTTTGTGATTCTTAAAGTTGTCGATGCTTTTCCAAAGTTTTTTCAACTTTTTCGTTACTGTGAGCCTGTCACATTAGAGGCTTTGTAAACTTGAATAATCAATAGAAAATTGATCGAATATATGGAATTGATTAAACCGAGTTACTTGCAGTAACTAAAGGCACATTCTCTCCTAGAATTTGCATTTCCATGGGACGGCAAAACCAGAATATTTTTCTCATTTTATACAAGGCCAATATATGCCGCTGAAGTGCGCGCGTAAAGAACGCAAAACGCAGTTAAGGTTTATTCCATGCATTTGCTTATGAAGACAATAATATATCAACTTACTGGATGTGATAAGATTCATATTTTTTTCTAACGAAAATTGAACGGTTAGTGCAAAAAAAAAAAATGGCACGGAATATATTATTCAAGCTTTTGCTCATCGCTAGTCACTGTGCCTCCCATCTTCTAGGCAGACTTTTTTAATCGTAATCAAATAGTGTTGAATATAGGCCAATGGCAGTGTGTTCCCATTCAATGGTGCTTGCCTTTACTGAGGCTTTGCGTATGGAGCTGAACGTGTTTTAACGTGTTGCGTGCGTTTTTCAACACAATTACATCAATTGCTATTGGGAGCGTTTTCTACGATCACCCCTTTCGCTTCCACTCGCCCCTCCTATAAGCCAACACCAGCTATATTCAGCTTTACGGTCAATATTAAACGCCCGCATTCTTTATCATTATCAGCGCGGTGTAGTGGCATTTATTTTTAGTACAGAACTCGACCTATTCAAGACTCCGAAAAACTTTGCTTCGTGCCCCTCGCTGAGATAACTTCAACTGTTGCCTGAAATTTGAAGAGAACAAGCAATACACACTGTCCACTTTCGTAGTTTTATACTGGTTGCATCGAATCTTCGATTCAAGCAATTACTTTTACCTTAATACCTCAAGAATGATGGCTGATGATTTGTGTTGGTGGAATAGATGGTGAAATAGAAGAAGAGGGAAAAAGAAAGGGTGTTGCAAAAGGTCGACTGCACCTAACTAATGAAAGCCTTATGGGTTCTTTTTTCTTTTTGAATATTAATTTAAATGAATGCTTAAAATTTTATTTCTCTTCTAGGCCAATTGCACAGCTTTTCCCCAATTTTGTTTTTGTTTTTTACTTTTTCTTTTTTATATTCCACGTTTTACTCAAGTTCTAAGTTATAATACTCTAGCATTGTAGAATAAGGAGATATAAGCTTCCTTGTATATTGTTCTACTTTTACACACAAACATACGGAAAAAGACAGATCTAAAGAAAGGAAGAGCGAAATGCCACAACATTTGCATGTGGTTTTGTGATGATGATGTTGGTGCGTAATATCCTAACACAGTTGAGTTGCTGCGAGAGAAACTAAAGCGATTATGAAAAATCCTCCGAGAAATATACATTTATTTGTGTTTTGCGTGCATGTATAGATGCACAGACGCACGTACACATTCACGAACAAAGTACCAAAACGATATAAACATTTCAATCTTAAAGGATTTAAGTAATACCAAGCAGTACAATCATTCTTTTGGCATCATTCAACAGCATTTATTTCATTTATAATGAAATTTACTGAAATGCTCGAATAAAAACGCAATAAAGTGACATTCATGAGATGTTCAGAGAGGATATGATTTATACTTAACAACGTAAGTAACTGGGAATTATTAACTTATTTATATAAATGGAATAATATACAATAACCATCAAATCTTTATTCATTTCAAAAATGTAATTAAATTTAATAGGCAAGGTGGAAAGCCTTCGCACTTGTCTTCGAGTTGTTCTGATATTTGATCAAATGCTTGACTTCTCTGTAAAACTTGCCGTTTTGTCTTTATGACTTCTCTGTTATTGTTACCTTCCAAATCTAGGCAGAGATTGAGAGATATCTGAGATATGCAGCCATCTGTCTTTCTCTAAACCATTATCTATATATTTTTAATGTTTTCAATAAACAAACGCATACGAACGATTAAGACATATGCAGAGTAGGGGCCACGGGAAGCCCTCGGGTCAATAGCTGACCTTTTTAGTTAAACTTTCGCGGATTTGAAAATAACAGCAACAGATTTCAAATAAGCAGAGAAACTAATTTATCATCTGAGACTCGCCAAATAAATGGACGTATATTTTCCGATATGTGTTGTTTTTAGATGTTAAAAATGTACTGCCGGTTTTAAGGTAACAACATGTTCAAAAGATGCAAGGACTACAGGCAAGGGTACAAATGATGGCATTTCCACTTCTCTTAGATAAAATTGCCATGCAATTGTTGTACAATGGATAGAAGGAGTTAATCCGTCACGGCATCATACCCGACCGGAAAGATAAGAAATGCAGCTTTTTTTTGGCGAAAGATGAATTAAAAAAGCGATTGAAAATTCGGGCGTCCTAAAAACAAATATTAGTGACAGAAAAATGCAAATTTACGATTTTGCGAGACCGAGAAATGCATTGACGTCGTATACTTTTCAATGCGCCTTTCAATAAATAAATCCACAGAACTGATTAAATTCCGGCGACGTTCGCTTCTCATTCAACATTAAAACTTCATAATTTTTATAATCTACTTTCTGTAATAGAGTGGTTTGCGACGTCTACAACTATTTCATAATTATTTTTTTTTAATGGCCAATCACTCAGAGTGTCTCTTATTCGTGTGACACGTTGACCGGCCAAAAAAAGACGAGGTGAAGAAAGTGAATGATATAGGGAGATGGCCGCAGGTTACTGGGTCTGTGTGCCCAATCGCTAAAAATTATGCTTTTACCGACTGAACACTCACTGTAGCTATGGCCAAAGTAAACTCCGCCGCACTGAGAATTGAGCCCGTGAACACTGATTTGTTAGTCGCCGTTCTTACCTACTCAGCTACATTTGCGGCCATTGGGTTCTTAATGGGACGAATGGTCACTTAATCTTCGTTTCAAGGCTGTGAATTTTACATCGATCAGGTGATCATAACAACTATCTCGAATGCGTATTGATTATTGTATTTAAGCATTCGCTGGGACAGTAAGCTTTTAATTTCACTACATCAGTGACATCAGTCACTTTTCCAAAATTACTCGAGAATGTGTATGTAGCCTGGATGCTTAACACTATGCAAATGAAAAAATAAATCATGTAATTAAGTTTACTTAATATGAAAGCAATTGTAATTTTGGCTTTAAATTGCCCACAGGACGTTATCAAAAGAAAACTTGTGCATTTTTGTTAACCCGAGGAACTTTAGTAGTCAAAAGAAAAATTTTTATCGATAAACTTTGTTAAATTGCATTTCGTTATGAAATATAAACAACAAGAAGAATGAAAACAACAGCAAGGAAAAAGTAAAAAATCAAACAACATTTCTTATAGTTATTTCTTAAATATTTCAACAAACACTGGTGATCGGTAATCGGGAGGCGATGGTGGTCACTATTATTATTATTGTTTTTTTTTAATTTTTTTTATCCAATTTCCGTCTAAGCAAATGTTGCAAAGTCGAAATGACCGAAATAAACAAGCAAACAAACATACTACTCAACCAACCAGTGCACAATAATAACGAATAACATACGACTATTGTAATTGTAAACTTTTCTCATTTCAAAGTTGAAACAATAGCAAACAAATTATGCACTCACTTTGTAGTAACAACAACAAAAACAACAACAATAATAATAATAATAATAATAATAATAATAATAGTAATAATAAAAATAATAATAATAACAACAACAACATTAAGAAAATTTAAAGAAACAAGAACACAATAACACAACATTAGCTGGTTAACAAAACTTATTTTCTTCATACTTTTTGTTTCTTTTATTTTTTATTTATTTATTTTCTTTTTTTGCTTTTGAAGATGTTTCTTCCTTTAATTCGCTTTTGTTTGGAACGTAAAAAAAAAGCATAGAGGAAAAAAAATTAAAATTCTTAGGCAACAAACTGTTAGAGAGAAGGTAAAAGATCCTTTGCTTCAGTTGAGTTCTTTCTGTTCCGTTCACATTTTTCTTTAGACAGAAAACAGTAAGCAGCAGCAGAATGCGAGTTTAGTGAATGTATTATTTTACGGCTCACCAAACAGCCATGTGTTGTATGTGCAGTTTTATGACCATTGTTTCCGTTTTTTCTGTTTCTTTTCTCAAATTTCTATACATTTTATAAAACACACAATTTTTTTTAATGTCCCAATCTATGCTTTTGTTGCCATTGCTGTTGTTGGCTCAACTTTTCAACATTTAAATGCAAAGTTTGACCATTTGCAGCACCATTTCTTGCAATATGACGACCTTTACAGTTCAAGAGTTTAGCTCCGGAAATGATAAGCATAAAAAAAGAAAATTCCTTTAGCAATAAGTATGTGTGATTTCCTTTCGAAACTAAAAATATAAAAAAAAAACACTTTCGAACAAGGAAAGAGAAACTAAACAGACCAAGAGACAGAGGAAGAGCGTTTAAAACAAAAAAAATTGAAAATTTTACTTAAAAAAAAATCCTCCTACTTAGTCATCGTGTAAAAATACGAGAAAGAAATGAAAATTATTTATTAACATTTCTATTAATAGCATACTTTTCGGATGAGTAAAACACAACCGACAAGAAAGTAATATTCGCTTTAAGACTTGTTTTCAGATAACCTCTAATTCGCGTGAGAACCTATACACTAATCCTCCATAGGCTGACAAGTTGCACAATAAAAATGTCGTCATTACTTTGCTTTATGGCAAATATGAGAACTACCACTACAGCTGTTATACCTATCAAGCACAATTTTGAGAGTAAAAAAAGTTTCAATTTAAGGAAATCCATTACCCAAGCCATTCCTGCAAAGATTACACTCAAGGTCTTTGTGCTACTCTTAAGAGAAACTCCTAGAGTATCCCCTAAGAAAACATCTAATATGACGGATTTATTTATATATAAAATGTGTTACAAATCTTGATGACATCGATGACTTGATGAGATGGTTAGAAACTCGGAACGAATCACGTAACTTAAATAGGAAACATAATTTCGAATAATTATCAAGAAGAGATCCTAGTGTAAGTTACGTTGGAATCTTGTTTGGTTATAAGAAATAGATCAGATAAATTTGAATTCGTAAAATCCAAACGTACGATGACCGTAAGACTGCCAGACCATAGATATCTAACTTTTTCAAGACTGCTTTAGTTATAAAATTCTCTATCAGTGGGTATCCAAAAAACTATTTCCTCATATAATTGAAGTTAAGGTTTCCTACAATACTTCGTAACTGTGTATGTATAAACTTTATCAAACACATTGTATAATCGTGCCATTGTGTTTTATTGATCTGAACTAGTTACGGTTATTACAGTTACATAAATTACTGAAAGGGATATTGTGTCTTCTAACGTAACGTAATGTTATTACTACTTATCCATAACATTAAATGAGATCAAGAACGTAAAACATAAATCTATAATTATATCGTGCGCCACTTGTAGTAAAGAACGCCACGTTTTGTTAAGCTTGTCTGTCCATTTGGCCGCCTATTTTTGTATTCAATCTACAGCTCATAATTTTTGAGATATTTTGACGAAATTTGGTACACTGACGAAAAAAGTTTCAATTTTCCAAACTTTACAAGGAAACGTCACTAAGTAATGGCGCCTCGTTATTTTAAATCGTTGTTTCAATCGGTTCAGATCGGACAATTTTTTGAATCTCCTGTCATATAACCGTTCCTGCTAAACTTCAGAACTAAACCTTTATATGATAAAAAGGCGCAATTTTCATTATTTTACGGTGAGCATTGATTCATAGTAAACTGACAAAGAAGTCAACCTGACCACTTGGGCCGCGTAGATCAGTTTTTTGGATATCACCACATATAAGAATTGTCCGGAAATGCAAATTCTTCTATGCAAAAATGGCTTAATGGTTAATGTTTTATGATGAAAATTTGTTCGTAATAGTAAACTGAGAGTGAGAACCGAATCGGAACCACCCAGGTCTATTTCTCGGACCCCACATCATATCAGAGTTTTCATGAATAGTAAACTCTTCAGAAGCAGATTTAAATTCGAACATTTTATGATGAAAATTGGTCCGTAACAGCAATTAGGAAAGCAATTAATGGCAGGGAATTTGGATCACATGGGTCTATTTTTTCGACACTAACATATATAGCGTCTCTAATCAAAAATAAGCCTTTATACAAATAGAAAATCTGATTTATAGTTTTTTATGACGGAAAGTGAAAAATAGTAAATTTTTAGAAAGTAAATTATATTTGCAATGTTTGGGATGTTTCGAGCATCCCCCAATACCCATAGCTTCATTATAAGAATGCCCTTCTAAGAAAATAATGCGTAATTTTTGATGTACCATTGTCGAAATAAGTGAGTAATTGTAGCAGGCGAAATGGTATAGGATATCTAAGGGTCCGAGGGTCCTAAGGGTCCTAAGGGTTGCCCGAGTATAAAGTCCACATTCTTTATTTATATATTGCATTTAAAGAGACTCATTAGTGCGGCAACAACTTCTTCATTGTAATCTATTATGATTATTTATTAATAATTAATTAATCATTAGTTATTTCAAAAAAAAAAGTATTAAGATTATTCAGATTATATGCATTATTTAACTATTGGGAGCAAATTTTTGTGTAAATCCAACTTACAATTTTTTATTTTTACTTATCCGATTTTGGAGTTTTTTTCTAAAAGATTGGCGTGAATAAGGAAGAACAGATGAACATAGATAACTTGGCTTAGAATTGTATGCTTTTTCTGTTCCCTAATATGTGACATAAAGAGAATCGAAAAAATACTTCACTTCATCCCTTCGATGTATGTAAAGCGAAAGCACTTTTAAACCTAATCAAAATCTCAAGATTTGAGTTTTTTTTAATTTAAATTATAAATGCAGGGGCGCAGCCAGAATGCAGAGATTGGCGCATGCAAGCAAACTTTTTCAAAGTAAAGGATTCAGAATAGACGAAGGGCTTTCGATAGCTTTCCTTGGTTTCGTTATTGAAATTCTTGACAAATCATACCGTTTATAAGGTTTTATGTTCATACAAAGCTTGTTTGGATAAATAACTGAATTTAAACTATAATTAACTCACTATCCGAGATGCTCCCTCCTTCTCTGACTGTGAGACTCATCGTGGGGGGTTTCGTCTACGTCATAAAAACGAAAAGAGTTAATTATGACCAACTCCAAATTTACAAATATTTTCTTTTAATGCTAATTGTTCATTTGAAATAAAGTGAAACATTTTTTGGTTGAAAATGCAATATAAAGTAATCGAAGAACTTAAATTCAAAATTCGAACGACCCCCAAAGACTCAGCGTGCACCGATCGGGATGAAATTGTAAATATTAGGAAGGTCGTTGCAGAGAAAGCTAATATGTATATATATAGCTCCTAATTGAACATACACGATTTGAGCTTAACTAAGTGAAATAGATCAGAGAGAGAAATACGTAGCAGGAAACGTTGAAATTAATATTGTTTAATAAAACTGGTCTCTTGTTTCTGTCGTTCAGCAGAGGACACATTAAAACAAACTTCCCTTTTTGTAATGACAATAAGAGGAGCAATCGATAAATATAAGCCTAACTTCTAAGGAAAGTTACACAAATCCCGATCAAGATTACGGAATACAAATATTAAGAACTGTTTTTGAACAGGTCCAAGTAACATGGGGAGCCAGGAGACCAAACAATTCAAGTGTGCTCGAGAAGGACGTCTAACCAAACTCATTTATAATCTTCTCATTTCGTTATTCCGCCACAACCAAATTGGCTGTTGAAGTTAAAGGAGGGTCGGGTTGAATGATCGCAATAGCGAGCTCACCTAAATTCAATCGAAACTCTGTAAACAACACGATATAAAGGGAAAAAAATCGCGTTTCAAGATATGAGTCAAAGTGTCTCGCATGTTCTGACCTGAACACTTTGTAAGTACGCAACGCAGACATAACAATCATGACGATATGAAGCAAACAAGGAAGGCTTCAAAATGTCGATCAAATGCATACACAGATTGCGATTGTTTACGATAGATTAAGAAATACTGTACTGTAAACAGAAATTACTATCCCAAAAGTCCGCAAAGATTTGTGAACGAAAAACGAAGAAAAGCCATACTTTAAATAGCCAAGACGGGAAAATTAATGATGCAGATTGGAATAAAAAATCGGAGAGAAAAATTTTAACACAAACAAAACAAACAAAATAATTAAAAAATTTAGAAGAAGACAAGCCAATCGAGTTTTAAATCATTATATATTTTCATTAGCTTGCACTTGTTAACCAAAAAGTTGTACCGGTTTTATTCAGTTTTTCAGTGGAAAAGCAAAGAAGCAGCAAAAGCAAACCAAATTGGCGCAAGTCTGGTTTGAATTCGCCATCGTAGACCAAATCGTAGACTGAAATTTTTCTTATTCCATCAATGACTTTTCTTCTCATAATTTTCACAATAATTAACACAAGCGTAACTTTAATTTTTAATAACTTTTATTTTGATATCAGCACGTGTTTGCATATTAAGAGCAATGAATTTGATAAAATTTGAAATCATAGAGAGTTATGAATGTTTGCAAGAAGCACCTTAATTAAAGTTATAACCTCATATAAAGATAGAGAAACTTTGCTTTCAGACGTACATATATCAGGTTAGGCTTGCGTCCATCTTGGACAAGTGATTTCTTAAATGGAAAAGCATAACCGAAAAATTCATTTTGATTGTAATTAATACAAATTGCGGTCAACTTACTTAAGTAGATCGACATTAACCGCACTTAATTCACATGTTAATTGAAAAGTCTTTCAGTTGACAGTTAAGTCTAATAACAAACGAGGATACACACACAGGGCAATGTTAGCCGATGTTGAGGCAAGCAGATGCACACTCGTTCACAGTTATATAAGCATTAATACGAACTGACAACTTTCTTAAAACGAAAAATCAAAACCTATAGAATTTATATAAATATATACATATAGACGTTTGATATCGTATATATATAAATTTGCTCTCCCTTACCCTAACAATGAAATATTTAACAATGTCCTTGTTTATGTTATTGCTGATTGTGCTTATATGTAAGTGTGTACACGCGTATATGGTCATACCAACTATACGTAGACACAAGGATTTATAAATCCTTGTTGTAAAAGTCATCAACTAAAATAGCAAAAGCAAATAAATATAACTAAGCCAGGGATGATGATGATGATGATGATGACGATGTTGATAATAATGTTGATAATAGTTGAACGGTTATGGTCCCAAGTTTTCGTTTGTATAACACAGTAGAATGAGTTTTCTCTGAATCTGCTTTCTCCTCCTTCTTATCCGATATCTTACAACACTAATTCTATTATGTTTGTGTAAGCATGTGAGTGTGCTGCGTACATAGTTGAGTTAAAACATGTGCTGATAATCCAATCAATTAATTTCAACAACACATACTTACACATTTTCATGTAACTATATACCTATTGAGGGATTCTGTGTTATTTTCAATCACACGCTAACACTACTACACGATTTTATTCGTTCAATGTTATTTTGAAAGTTAAAACGGTAATTATTCTTGCCTTGTGTGTACACGTATGTTTATGCGGTAGTGCGTACGGCTGTACGCGTACGTATTCGTATTAATGCTTATATTATACATATACAATGCTTGTGTGTGTGTGTGTGTGAATGCGAAAAACTCTATCGTCATAATAATTGCTTCTCAACATATTTTTTCATTGCTTTCGAACGTAGCAGACATTAATTGCTGTTGACAAAACTTTTGGTTGATGAAATATTCTTACAAAAAATGAAAAACTATTTCAGCTCTTTAGAGTAAGTATTTATTAAATTGCTATAGAAGGTCTACAATTTTTCAGTTAAAAGCCATAACAGCAACCCAAATGATGAGAAGTAGCAATTTAATATTTAAAGCTTTGGAATTATCTTCTTCACTAATACTCTATATAGAAAGTTTTCTTTTTTAACAAATGATTTTCATTTATTATATACGCCGTTTTATATATATTTTTGCCAACACTCTGCATATATATATTGTGATGTCGTTAAATCTTTTGCGGGCTTTCTTTTGCAAATGAATTCAATTAATTTTGAGACCCGTTTAAAATGCTATAATTTGACACTGACGCTGCGCATTAACTAAGTGAGACTCAATTTTTTTTTTGCTTTTCGGAATAAACAAAATAAACTTTATATTATTATTACTGACATAATTAAAGTATTACGATATCGTCATTTTGGTCAACTTTAAAAAGCTCTTGAAAATTTTTTAATGAAATAGTATTTCTATACATAAAAAGCTTAGTGGATGGCATTATATGCGATATATATATATATATAAAATTATATATACTGCAATGAAATAACAAATAATTAGCTGTATTAGACGAGTGTTTTCTAAAATTGTTTAAAATTTATTTTTACTAAGGAGAAAAGAGGAAACATCACAATATTAATTTTATTATCACTTCTGTCAAGTTCGTGTGTTCGCGTCTGCTGGAAATGGGTGGACGTTACGACATACAAAACAAGCTTTTTCCAAAGTCTTAAAGTGTCCATTACCCAATTTTTGGTGCGAACGCTGTCGTGAGTTAGGCAGACAGAAGAGCAAACACCATTGGCTCGCCAAGTTCGTGGTCCATTTGAGCTAATCATCTTTTACCTTCTTTTAATCTCACATTGGCCTTAACAAATCTTTCTAAGACATGCGTATGCATATGTGTATGCATATATACTGTTAAATATAAATATATGTATACTTAAAAGTTCGTGATGTTCTGCATCAAAGTGCATACACATTTTTTCTTATATTTGAACTAAAGTTTATTAAATCAAATATGAAGTGATTTTCACAGGCTGCTTTTGAAGTGGGCTTTACCCGTAAAGAGAGCAATAATAGTAGTTGGGCTGGGCAAGGTCGGAGCTGTGAAGCGGACGTATCAACACTTCGAATTAAACTTTTCCAATTTTTTTCCCAGTTATTGATAATATGTATATATAAAGAACAAGCACCACATGTATTGATTAATTATAGAGGCTTTACCTCAGTTGGGTGCATTAGTTGGGATCAGTAGAAAACGACAAATCGTCTGCCAACGTTCGAGGAGGTCTTAATGCACGATTCGACCAAATTCAATCCCTGTTTCCTCTTTTCTTTTCCTTAACCATCAACGGGAGAAAAGTAAAATTAACCCGATAACATACATGATCTACGATCGTTTTACGATCGATACGTGATTGTTCAAATTAAAAGCCAAATTTACTTGTTCGCCGTTATTTATGCAGAGATTTTTAATATTTGAGGCGTAACCTTGAATCGCTTTACCTAACCTACTTCGCTCGACAAACAATGTAGGGCGTAAACAATGGCCTCTTGTAGCAAACTTATATATTATGTAGGTAGTGTGTTTTTGCATTACAATATAAGCACGTTTCATTATTTAAATAAATGCAGTCATAATATGATCGCAAAAAGTGTTATCATCGCAGCTACTTTTGTGTTACATCTGAAAAACATTCTAATTATAATAATAAAACCGGAAAAGATTAAATCTATCTTAAATATCTATAAACTTGATAAAACATGTTTTCATTGTAAAATACTCATTAATGTTATGAAAGCCAGAAATGAGTTTAAAGCAAATTTCAATTTAAAACATTCAAACAACAATAATCTATCCCATTAACGTTAGTGTACTTTTTATATATTTTGATTATATTAAGTAAATTATTTTAGTTAGTGAGTTTAGGTGAAATATTATATCACTTTGTCAGAAATTAGTATCGCAGTTCATATTCCTTTCATCGTTCTACATTCTTCATGTCCGGAAGATTTAAGAGTAAAAAAAAAAGCTGCCACTGAGCTAATTTTTATTCTTCAGACCTAGATTTCAAAATACGCTCAAAAATCGTTCAAGATTGAGTCACTCTTAAAAAAATGAATGAATGAAAATGAAAATGAAACTGCAAATGGGTTTTGACCCACGATTCATTAAAGTGATTTTTATTGGCCCAATGCCACGCCTACAATTAATCCAAAATCGACGTATTCTAATATGAGATGTGACACTTGCAATTCCAATTTTACGTCTCGAGGCTCTCGTAGGGGTCTGCTTTACAAAATATGTAATGCATATGCATTGCGGTCGAATTTTTTCACTCATTATCGCCACGAAGTTATTTCCAAGCAAACGTTTAGTCATTGGCACAAATACACTTGTTCGTTGATGGAATGAACAAATGCATTAATAGCAATTAATCAACCTCCAATCGTTAAGCTGTAGATATATCATATTAGCAATATATTGTCTAATAGTGTTTACGTCACGTGCAGTTTACACTGCAATCTCGAACTATGTTTTAATACAAAATGAAACCTATCAATTTCGTATTAACTCTTAATAAAGCTACAAAATGTTTAATAAATTGTAAATGTGATTGAGTTACCTTGTGATTTATCAAACAAGAAATTTCTGTTGTTATTATTGTCGCGTTTGCTTTCATTTTCATATTCGGTTGAATGTTAACGTCTCAAGAGATGATTTTAGTATAGTCTCCGTTCAAATTTGAAATGCTCGTTTAAATGATAAGTCTAAGTTATGAAGGCAAAGTTAGTTTCATGATACGTCACGATTTTATAATGAGGCAGAGAAATTGTTTTTCAATAGCAATAAGACTCTATAGTTTCT
Organism: Glossina morsitans morsitans; assembly: GCA_001077435.1. NCBI lineage: Eukaryota > Metazoa > Arthropoda > Insecta > Diptera > Glossinidae > Glossina > Glossina morsitans. Next base: position 85,664 of record CCAG010019097.1, on the reverse strand, counting down.
ATTTGCGTGGAGGCGAAATTTGATCAGATAATAATGAAGAAGTTTTAGTATTTTGAGCCTACGACTCAAACTAGTTTCGATCTCTTATTATGTTCGCGATACGTGGAATTTTCCACTGATAAGTTCAGAACTGTAACAACACAGTCTGTCCACCGTATCGTTTGAGTGTTAGGAAATTCCGATTACGCTTAAAGCAATGAATTTTCTGTCCTCACATTGCTAAATATCATTTCTTGCTTCGTAGAAAGTGTCGGCGGGGAAAATCCATTGTGGAATGAATGATATGTTGTCACAAAGTGACTATTTATTGCTTACAGAAGAAGAAGAAAAGGAATAGACGTGTCACATAGCATAGCCATCCAAATGTCGGCTCTAATTTATGTGGGAAGAACAACTGGACATATTGTGGCCTATTTTGTGAAAATGAATCAACTTGAATTGAAACGGGGTAAAAGTTTTATTATTGCAAGAACTTTGTGCATGTATGTCCGTCAAGCATAAATATTTGAGTGTTCATCCGATTGAGTGAAATACACTTGAAGCAAAGGTTCCTTTTACACGCCTACTCAAACATCCGCACATTTGTTGATAACATTACAGTTTGTTCATGAAAAGTAATGAATTTTTTCTTTGAGTAAGGTGCTCCATGCGTTGATCAATAACTCCCAAGACGAAATAATATTTTACGTTTTTCAAAATGCAACTTTATTCATCTAGATATTGTCCTCCAAGAGTAAAACAATCAGTCCAACGCTTCATTAACATTTCGGCATTCTTTTTACGAAACAATTTATTAAAATTATATTTTGGCATATATGGACTTTCTTACTAGATCTTTTACGAAAAGTCAAACGTCCTATTCGGTTAGTCAAAATACGCTATCTTCTATCGAACTGTTACCTGGCTAGGCTCCTCTATGGGCAAATAACCAGAACTCTTCCTCTATCTTTCTGTTTCCTTCGCTCTCTTTCTCTCTCTCGCTCTCGTTCTAACTTCTTCCTATTTATCTGCAACAACCTATCTCTTCCTCAACGTTTAATCTACGTTCTGCATTGTGTTTCTTTCCACCTATTAAGTTCTACATTGTGTTTCTTTCTTTGCTTTGCGGATTCCAATGAATAATTTTGTACTAATCAGTATGTAGCCTAAGTGTATGCTTCTCCTCCTCTATACTCCTATCCGAACGCAAATGGCATTGCCAATCGGTTATTGATAACCCTTCCGTGTTTTTTTTTATGGCTTTATATATAAATAGTGCTCTTGAATTGCTCATCAAAATAACACAAATTTATATATACTGTCTGTAAAAATAATTAGAACTTCTGCTAAATGTTAAAGAGGCTGGGGAACTTTATTGCACCTATGAAAAAAGGAAAATTGTCGTTAATCTGCATAAGGAAGAAAAAATGCGCTTCGCATAGTTATAAATTAGTAAGGGAAGTAAGATTAGAACACGCAAATCGAAATGAAGTGAAACAGTTGCTTCCGTGGTCAGAGCCCTCCTCCATAATAGCAAGCGGGACTTATCAGAGTAATCTGAAAACATCGTGAATGAATTTACTGAAGAATTCTTCTCAGACGTTTCGACTAGATTGCTAAAGAAACGCCTAAAAAATGCCTAACAGGTTGAAAGCATAAGTAAAAAGAAAATCTTTCTGCTAAAATTGAATGTCCGTACGCAAGTGCCGTTTACCGGAGTCTACAATATCAACGACGTACATTTTTGGCTTAATGTATTATAATGCGAAGCGAGAACCGAACTGATCGAGATGACAGAACGACAAGTTAAGCTCAAAATGTAAAGTACGTTTTATATGAAATATGGTATAGGCAGTAAGGTGTGGCCCATCGGGAGAATAAAAATCGAACGGCTTTCCAGTCTATAAAAACTTTTCAAAAAATATAACCGTTTCATACATTAGCGACACTTTGAAGGTGAAATTCCCGAAACTTTCAGCAAAGGTTGTAAACAATGTTGTGATGTTATTAGAATAAATTATCAAAAATTTTAGATCCCCGAGCATAAAGTCTCGACTTTAGTTAGCACCATTGAAAATTTATGATGTCTCATTAAAGCGCAAACTGAGCAAAAAATGTTCAATACTACTACTAGACCACTAGATAACCTAAGCAGAAGAAGACATATCGGAAGCTTGCTAAACTCGACCTCAAACAAAATGATGAGGTCACAGGCAAAGAGCTAAAACGATGTTAAGCACAATAAAATGTTGAATTATTGATTGACATTTAGAAATTCGTTTGCAGCGCGTGCTAAGACGTTATAAGCGTAAACTTGAGAATTTGGACATCAAATTTACTAATCGAATAATAAAATAAATCTAATTCAATAATCGAAGGACAAAAGAAACGAAAAATCAATAGAGCGAGATTTTTTTTTTGGAAAAACACACCCAAACTCATTTATTGTGCTCGGAGCTTTTTTTAGGATTTTAACTTATTGAAGGTTTTAGGGTAACCTTTAACTGAGATTAAATGTACCCCGCATTCTGCGCTATAGCGCATAATAAGTTTGTGTGGATGTATGAAACACGCCAAACGGCTTAAAATATCGATCGATTCAGAATCATAATTTCAATTGATTTAAGCACGATCGTCCATCTGTCTGTTTGATCTGCAATTTGGCACGCTCAAGTATTTTGGTTATTGAAAATGGATTCTATCGGTCTGTTTTTACGCCCAGTTCCCATGTAACACTCTACTTTGAAACAATCTTACAAAGAAAGAAATTTTCGATTTTCAAAATCGATATGACAAAAAGCAATATTTCGAAATTACTACAATCATGTGGAAAATGGAAGTCGGATGGGTCAATTTTTTCGCTGCTCTTTTAAAAAATCGTTTCTGCGAGTAATACGGCTTTATACAGTAAAAAATATCCACTTTTTAGCAGTTTATGTCAGAGACCATTGATAAGAAATATGAGTTTACTGAACTTAAATTCAGTCGATTCTCATTTCAGGGACCCTCCCATATAAGAAGACCCATTCCAGAATTATGTCTTTATGTGCAAACACTGTATGGAAATAAACGAAGAATTGTATTAGCTACAGCAGTGTAGGGCATTTAATGATCGCTCGTGCTCAATGACGATAATGTTTTCGCTTACTTTAACATAGGTTCAATACTTCTCAATAGTAACGATAAATAAAATTTGAGAATTGTAAAAATTGTTCCCTAAAAACTGTTCATATTTTATGCTTGATATGGGATATATTATAACGCTCTCAGCCAAAGATCTGCTTAAAAACACTTACAGATAGTGTAAAATAATCATTGCACTTAAGTCGTTGATTGACAAATTATGTCTTTAATACACATGCGACATAACAATTAATTTAACAATTTACCTAATTCGAAAATCCCTTTGAAAATGTTTATAAAGTAAATACACGTATGCATATATTATATGTTTTGCTATATTGTTTCAGGTATGGTTGTATGCGTAACTTAATCTAATGTTTGATAAACTGTCAAGGTGTCTGTAATGTCTGCAACTATTATCAATGTATGCACAAGAAGTCTAACAATTACATATTTACAAAACAATTTTGAAAATGAACGTCGATTACATACATTCAAACTAGACAAGAAGGATAATACCTCCAATACCATAGACTTCCAGTCAGAAGTATGTAACATATTTTTATATTAATTTGGTCAAGTCACACCCAAAAGCATCTAAGGGTATGTACCAGAACGCTTTCATGAACTCAATCGGGATACGATTTATCTGTCCCTCGATCCTAATGGTGTTATTGTTTCCATGGATGCAAAAGAATATCCGATGAGTAGGTGAAACTTAGAACAGATGTTCATAGTTGTTTTGGGTAAAATTTCACTAAAAACAAACACGCACAGTACAGTTTTTATAATTCTCTGACGATATTAAATCGAATATGTTTAACATAACAAAAAGTTTTCTCTTTTAAATTTTTCCTTTGGATATATGTCCCTCCCTTAGCCCATGGTCCATGAACTTTGTTTTGAATCTAAAGTGAGAAGTGTTCAAGATTCGCCTTGAAACGAATAAAATTTTCTCAGTTGTTAGAATTGTTTGTAATCAGTTTCATGGAATTAATTTTACGTATGAATTAAAGTCCAGTATATATGTACGTAAGTGTACTTCGCATCCTTTCTCTCTCTGCCTCACTCTCTATAGAACGATTGTTTAATAAATTCAGTAACAAATAAGACTATTTGTTTAATTTGTTAGCTATGTATGAGCACTTGTGAACAGGTAAGGTATCTGTGCTCCCGTATATAAGTTAGGCCTCTCTCAGCATATACGTATGTAACTTGAGGTTAAACACAGATTTGTTTATGTCTACATTACAAGTGAGAGCTCAGATGTTATAAATAGAATTTCTTTTCATAAATATGTACGCACACACACAGATGCACACGCATAGGCACATATAAATACGCATATGCATAAATAATATGATTTTCAATTTTAGAGTAACACAACGCATCCACCTACAGTGCATTTGCAACTTTATTTCTCTTTGAAAATTTTTAGTAAAACATTTGATGGTTTTATTTGATTTTAATCATTTTTGACAAAAATTTCCATTTTCTTGCTTACCTCGTAAGTTGCAAGCACACATTCTTCACTGCGAATACATGATGCATATATTCATGTCAAAAACTTCTGCTATAGATAATTCTGTGTACGTATAATGCTTGTAACACATGTTAAGCTTTTATATCATATTAAATTGTTTAAGCAAACAGCAACAGTTACTGCAATGTCAACAATGACGATCATGCGATGATGCTTATGTTGGATGAGCATGAAGTTTATAAACATAGTTGCTTTTAAATCTTTTTCAATATCCAGACAAAAGCTACTTTAAATTTATACGTATGCATATTTATGCATTTATTATATATATACGAACCAGATACACTTACGCAGGCTGCATGCTATTCACTTCTGCTTTTATACCTGAGAGAAGCTCAGAAATAACTTTCTATTATATTGTATGTTGTTCTTCATTTGGATAATCTGTCGCATCGGGATGTAATTTCAGATAACTACTGTACAATACAAGCATCGGGTATATACCTGTATATATTTATATGCGTATATATGCATATTTCAAAGAACAATGGCAAGGAAAGCCTTATTTGCATATTCATGCTAGTAAGAGGATGGTATATATGCTGACATATAACTTCCAACTGTATTATTACCACAAAGTATGTAAATCGAAGCCTTTAAAGCTTAAGAGGCAAAAAATACCAACACAGATGTCATTTTACCGGACTACTTTATAAACGCACTTCACAATTTAAAATATCTTTTACGGCAAAAATTATAATGAAAAAATTAAAAAATATAACACTCGCCTGTGTACCGCAAGCACAAATGCTTATCATCTAAATCTGTGAATGTTAGGATCACATTTGTGGATGTATGTCGGCGTTCCCTTTTTTGTTGTGGTCAATCACTCGGGGCATATGCTCTGCTCGTATAACACCGTGGCGGTCTCGAAAAAGTGACGGAAGACAAACAGATAAGGAGGTGGTGGTAGCAGCTTAATTGTTATGACTTTACTGACTAAGCGCTCACTATAGATACGACCGAAGTAAACTTTATTACACTTGAGATTGAGGTTAAATTTATATTAAAAGACCATCAAAAGACCACTAATTTATGCAACTCAGTTCGATTCAGTTCAAAAGCTTCTTTAAGCCGTGGGTTCTTAAAGGCAATATTTTTAAATTTCGCTCATTTATCGGTGTTACGCTGTGTAAGCTCGAGAAAGAGCTTTCTAAACTTACGGTCAAGGTCTTCCATCGAATACAAAAACACATGGTTTGATGAGATTTTGACGTTAAACACACGATCTTGTGCGCTGGCCAATCAATTGTTGATAAAGTCGATGAAATTTTTCAAAAAATTGAAGAAGACCGACGGGAGTACATGTTGAGTAAAATATTGTTTTAAACAATTTACGCAAAACTAGATACAAGACACACGAAAAGCAGCCTCTATAAATGGGTGCCACATAACTTATTTCATTGAATGAAACGGAATCAAGCCATCTTTGAAGAGACTGAAAACTGGCGATAAAAGGCCGGACCACGTACGATAATAGAATGCGAAAAAATCGTGAGACCGCATGAACGGGGGCAAGGCCTTGGTGGGCGGCATGCAAGATAATGCTTTGTGCTTGATGAGTAAGTGGAAGCAAATCGGGCAACTGCGCCAAAATGGCCGGACGATTTATTGCTGAGTATACTTTTAACAACCCACCATGCTGTTAAATCACGGAATTTTGATAAAACTTTCAGAATGGATCCTTCATCACGACAACGCCATATCTGACACATCATTAAAATTGGCAAAAATTTGGAAGGCTAGCGTTGGAAGATTAATCATTCATCAGCCATATAACTCGGACCCTACCGTTTATGGCTACGACTTGTTTCACTTCCTGCAGGACGACATAAAAAGCAAAGTCCAAAAGAGCTAGTGAAAATTTGTTGTTTCTATTTTGTATCCAGACTTCTACGGCAATGGCATAAGAGTTCCACAATTTGCTTTAATAAATTTTAAACGTTTCCCTTTACCTAATATGGATGTGTTAAAACTCCTGTGTAACTCATTTATTTTTTTATTCTTTTTACCCTCATTTTATGCATTCCATTTTGTTACAAGTCTATATATATAAGATATATCCGCCGTGTATAGAATTATTATTATTGTTATAATTAACTTAGCTAGAGAAATAATTTTTAAGACTAGAGCCTTAAAGCTCTATCATCTCTATCAAGGCCCGTACAGGAAGTCTCCATTAACAGGTTTTATTTTACGGATACTACATGTTTATCTTGAAAAAGTCGATCTTTGGGTCGCGCGGCACGAAGATATAAAATTTCATTTGTGAAAGCAATACTTCTTTTTCTTTATCAATAAAGATAAGCAACAAATTTAATTTAATTTTCTATTTTGTCAAAACGTTTACAACACCAGAAGTAAGCTTTTAGTTATATATTTAGATATATATCGACGAATTCCCAATCGATTTAAGCATGTCCATCTGCTTGCCGGTGGAATGGCTGTGGTACGCTTTTTCCTGATAGCAAAAATTGAAAGTTATCGACAACAACGTCAGCTGAAAACAACCCTGCTTTATGATATAGCGATAAATATTTGCACATACATTTCATGAATTGTCTTATACTTATTTATTTAAACTTATATTTATAAAAAAATTTATAAAAACGGCCACGCCTATCTGATGTTATAGACTATGACCACTTCGTTTTCTTCGAATCCCCTTAAAAACAGAGGTAGTAGAGGTACAGAAGATTCGGCCAGAGGCAAATATGATTTTCTTACTTGTTGAAATTGTTTTCGATAATTATTTGTCTTCTTTTACTCGAAATTTTTATATGTCCATTTTACCTCTTCACATTATTCCAGTAACCTTTTCTTTGATAGTATGATACAAACCATAATAAATCAAGTAAGAAATCTGTGCATAAGGAGCAAAAAATTTCTTTGTTTGTTCTCTTCATTTTGTTCCTTGATTTGCATACATACCATAAATATCGTAATACTTGCCCGTAATACATAAATATACACACATATATATAAGTACGCACATATGCGTAAGCATGTAGTCGCTTTGTATGCATATGATTAGAATAGCAACCAAATTTCAGTTATTGCTTAGCCTTGAAGTACAACAAACCTTTCAACATTACGCATACATGTAAAGTGTCCTTCGTTTATATTGTTGTTAAGATTATTGGTAAAATATTAACAGAATTTTAGCCGTTTGCAGCAACAAATATTTGTTAAATTGTATATAACTGCGTGCATACATATGTACATATATATATATATGTGTGTGTATGTGTGTGTGTGTGCATGTATGTATAAGAAGTTTACCATGTAAGCAAACCAAGCAACCAAGCACTCATCATGGCTTTCATGGCTCCTCTTACAATATCATCATCATTGCTAGCGTTGTCATTATCGTCATAGTCTACGAACTAATGATAATTATTAAGCACTTTAGGTTATTCTTATAAACATTATACGCACTTGTTCAATGTTGACACTATGCATTTAATGTCTTCTGCTAATGTCAAAGTGCTGTTATCCTTGGCTTATAACTGTACAAACACTTTTTATATAGATACATACATATTTACATAAGTACACATGCACACATATATACATATATATATAATACGTACCATAATGCACTTACATATAACCGTCCACCAGCAGCAGTCAGTAGAAAATCGAAATTTTGCGCTCTATGGCTGAGAGCTGTTTTGCACTGACCATTTGTTTTCTTCTTTGCTATTGTAGATAAGTATATGTGTTCTTCTGGCTTGTATACTTGTGTGCTTGCCTTTACCTCTTACATCTTCTCTTCGTCTTCTGCCTTTACCATTTACATCTTCTCTTCGTCTTTTCTTATCTCTTCGCCGAAGAGGTTAAAATGCACCCGTATATCTATAATTTTGCGTTTGCATATTGCAATCCGTGAGTGTATGTTCATGTGTAAGTAAACATTCTTTGGCTACTATATAAGAGGTGAGGAAGAAAACATAAACGAAGAATCGTTGTCTGTTGCGTCATATGTCCTTTAAGGCACTTATCTTTGCCTAATTTAACGCAATGACTTGTTTATGTTTACTTATGTGTCTCATGTTTTACCCCCAAAAGTATATTTGCCATGTTGTATATGTTTATGTTGCTGTTTATTTGTTTAAGCATATTACCGGATTAAGTATCCGTGCATTTGTGTATTATTCCGTCTGTGCTTAAGTACAGATATACGTATCTGTTGACTGACCACTTGTAGTTTATAACAATGCATTAAAAGTCTTTCATTTGAAATAATTTAATTTAAATTTTATCACACATATACATATACTGTAGGTATGTACTTTTCCGCATGCAAATACATATATATGTACATTCATTCGCACATGCACAGGTTTATGGGTTAAAATCAAGATTTTTTTAAAGAAGGGCAAAGAAAGGAAAACAGAAAAAGGAGAGAGTGAAAGAGAGACAACATTTCTTAAAGCATGTGTACTTACAATATTACACATGTATATATATATGCTTATATATATATATATATATATATATATATATAAGCATATATATAAGCAATAATGTAATTATTTACAAAGTTACTTACTGCGTACTTAATAATTAATTAGGTAATTGTATAAAATTGCAAGTGTGCTTGACATTTCTCCGTTGGATAAACTTCTATTCTCTCTCTCTCTCTCATAAACGTTATTAAATAAAACTTACGAACACAAAAGTTGAACTTTCTTACATCAGGCGTTATTTAAGTGTTTCTAAGAAATTTTTCTAATAAAATAAAATACATTTAATTTCTTATTTGTTCATTAAAAATCTAAGGTTCCAAGATGTCTGTGTATAACGTATTCGTAGATGAAAATTAGATTTAGAAAATTGGTGTCGCGTGTAATGCTAAACTTCTCTTGCGTAACTCTTTCTGAATAAGAGATTACAACAGCAAACTGTTCGCTTTCAATGAGCGAAAAATTTGGATAAATAGACGACGTGAACTTTTCTAAATCGCTCTGAATGCAAGTATTTGACAGGTTCAAAGATAAATATGCTTCAACTCGATCACTTCATTCTTATCTATTCCAATAAGAAACATTTATGGACGTTCAATTTAATTTTGTTTGCTTCCCAATGCTTTAAAGACTTCAGGCAATAGACAGAGGCACAAGAATTCGATGTAATGGAATTCGTTCTAACAATAATAACACAGTTTATTAAGCATTATATGAGCAACTATATAAAAATAGAATAAGTAATATAATAAAATTTTTAGTAACGAACATAATAAAAGCACCTTTATATGTTACGTTACGTTAGTTACACACTATACCTCGAAAGCGGGGAGAATTCGGGAGAATTCTTTGTATTAAATATTCTTAAATATTGTATATTAAAATTTTCACATTTATAAATGTATTGCGAATGCACTTGTACGCATTGATATGAGTACGAATGTGTATATACATGCGTGCGTGTGTATATGAGTGCATATACATATATAAGATTTCATTATATGAATAATGTAATCCTTTTATAAACTCTTTAACATTTTAATATTCAATTCACATCGTATACACACAGAGAAAACGAATTGATGTATAAACACGATAAGTCTGCAATCAATATTTCATGCTAAGATATAAGAAAAAAGAGAGACGGTGCGTGCTGTGTAGAACCCTCTCAATCACTATGCAGCTGCATACATATGCGTATGTATTCACTAAAGACAGCATGTATATTTGCCTTTGCGGTTGCACGCATATGTGTGCATGTGTGTACGTGTGTGTTTGAGTTTGTCGGTATGGGGAAAAAGTACTGAGAGATTCATTTTTACTCTTTTTTTAAATTCAATTTTTCTTCATTTAAAAAAAAATGTAAGTGATCTGCTTAGTAAGTATTACTATGCATAAACCTTTGTTGTCTGTCAGGAATTTTTATAATTCCATCGATGTAGAACTTTTCGTGTTTTAACAGTGAAAAAACTTCTCAAACCAAATTTAGACCATTAAGAAAGTTTTGCAGAAAACAAAGCAAAGGTTAATCGCGCGGGAGCTAAGCTCTAAGCAAATGACTGAAAACAGTTTCGTGGTCGATGTATTAATTTCCTCTAATTTTTTGTAAGAATTCATTGACTTGTTTCATAATTGTCGACCAGAGAGAAATGCTGCACCGACAATGAAGTTTTTAGACTGAACCCAAGCAAAACATCTACACGCCGTTGCATTCGATCGAACATTTTCAAGGTAGACACAACAAATTTTTTTCTCGTTCTTGCATCTTGCAAATTTATATATATATATATATTTATATATATACACACATACGCATATACATATATATATATATATGTGCACAATTACTTGGCTTTGATGCAACCGTCTGTAGCAAGGTAGCAACCACTGTCAATCTGTCATTGGACTGATGAAAAAGTGCATATAATTGTTTGACCATTGCTTGTATAAATGTACAAACTTTGGTTAAACACAGACTACGTACAGAATTGGCTTAGAACGTTTCGTGTTTTCCTTGCAACGAGTCTGTAATTACATATAATTGTCTCAATGACAACTGCTTCTGTATTTTAGGAAAAATATATAATCTTTTTGTTTGTAATCAGTTTTATTTTCTCTCCCCATTTTTTTTATTTTCTCTTATTATTGATTATTAAACATAGATTCAAACTAAATTGCGCGTGCGATAATTTCGAAAAATTTTCTCTTTCCTATGATTTGGCATACAGCGCGTTGTGCGCGATGTTTGCGATCAGTTCTTTTGGATTACCTTAACTGTCAACATCAGAATCTACTAAAACGAGCGTATTCTCTAAATAATTTACGTCAGAGTTTCTCTAAGCAATTGATTTTGCGATCAACGCCCGCCACCAACATGTCGAACATAACAACCAAGCCAGACAATGTACTGATACGTTTAATAAACCAGAAGAGAGTCAACGTGTATTGGATTTTCTACGCGCTCATTATTATCCCGAAGAACCTTTAAATGTGAGCATTGAACCCAAACGACAGGAAGATGCCGATGAAGAATATACCATGTCCATGGTTAAGTATGGCATGTCCTTAATGGCTGTAGAGCCCATTTCACAGAATTCAAAAGATCGTATAGTAGGCGCGTTAATAGTCGGTCCAAAGGATGCCAACGAAGCTAACAATCTGTTTAAGGCTGCTAACAGAGCGGCTACTAGGAAATGGTACCATATGACGCAATTGCTAGCCTGCGTGGAGCGCGATGCTAACGTGTACGAGCGTTATAAAGTTCAGAGGGTATTGCACAACCATGCCATAGCTGTCGACTCTACAATGCGCGGTAAAAACATTGGATCCCGTTTGATAACTGAAATGATAAAAGTAGCTAAAGATGCAAGATTCGAAGCAATAACGGCTGACTGCACCAGTTTTTATTCGGCCAAGTTATACGAACGTTTAGGTTTCGAATGTATTAATACCATCTACTACAGTCACTATAAGGATACAAATAAACAGCAGGTCTTTCGACCCGAACCGCCGCACACATGTATTAAAACTTACGGCTACAGATTGTAAAAATTTTCAAGTAAAACACTAATTACTGGGAAATAAAAAAGGAATAGAAAAAAGTGTGTACATTGGTATGTGTTTATGTAAAGGTAACGCAGGTAAAAGTGCAATCTTCCCATTTAAGGATACGGATTAATTGTCTATGAACTACAAAATATTTCGATCGTTTCCATTGCTTGTCAAAATTCGATACGAAGAAGAACCTTTGTTCTTCTATGCTGTTGAGAGACGCCTTGACATTGCCAAGATGGAAAACAGTAGCTTCCTCATAATCCTGTATTTCCGTTTAACAGGATGACTCAGTTCCCGGCAAAGAATGTATTATTAAACATATTACACAGCGATAGCCATAATTTTTAGATTTTCTTCGGCCGTCTCCTCTACTTTTGATCGGAATGCGGACTAGTGGCTTAAGGCACCCCAATTTTTTCATAATTTCGTACACACTGCGGCGAACAGGTTGTGGCTCGACCAAAATGAATTCTAGTTAGAAGACACTATGGAGGGAAGATGCGACGAATCAACGCTTAAAACGTTCTCGCGCCATTTAGTAAATGCATTATGTAAATGAGCATTGTTGTGCCCATAAATCTATGCATCGCACAGTTTTGCCTTCGCGGGTCATCCATTACAAGATAACGTCAACAATTATTTGTGTTCGCTGTTCACGGTAATGTACAGCAGGTCAGACTTGTCCTGCGATTTCTTAAACTTGCCCCTTTATACCCAGGGCGCATGATTGGTTAGCCTTAGATGTTCAATCAATTGCCAGAGCTCCTTCACATATATGATATATCCATCCCCATACTTGTATTGTGGAAACAGTCAACTATCGAAAATTATAATAAAATTTTAAGTGACATAACGTATATTCTTAGAATTTGGACTAAAAAACAGACTCGCAACCAAGAAGCAAAACTCAGGTAACACACCAACAACAGATGTCATTCTAAAACTTGATCCTAGTATTCCACAAGGTTATTTACAAATGCTCTTAATTGGCCAACTTGACACGCCCGCAATTGTTTTTCTATTGCGAGTTTTCTGTTGTGATTACATTACTTAAGTGTTCCATTGCGTACATGTAAGCGTTACCCGTATATAGTTATTTTTCGCCTTTTTTTCGGGATGCCTTAGTTTAAATTTACTTCTTTATATGAATGCGTGTGTGCATAAAACTTTTAAGCTTAACTAATGAAATAAGGTTTTTTATGCAGTCACAATATTCGCTATTAACTCTTACTGTATGTATAAATATATATATATATATATATATATATATATATATATATGTGTGTGTGTGTGTGTGCGTTTTGGTATGTACGAGCATTGTGATCGTAAATATTCTATACGTTGCGGGTGGTCGGAAACTGTGGCTGATTACCACCGTTTTCGTTAGTGACATCAATATAGAATTTTTTCTTTTTTTTCTATTCCTTTCCCGCTCCCTGACGGCCAAAATCATTAATTTTTTAAATGTTCAACAAAGAATTGTAATTGTTGAGCCAGAAAAAAGAAAAATGCGTTATTATTTTTCTTACGTTGGGATTAAATTGTTGCCATGCCGTGTGCCAGGATTCGCATATCCTTCCATTTACGTATGTGCGCGTTTGTTCGAATGTGTAAAAAAGGATTAACGAAAATTGAAAATAAATTTGTGTTGTTGGCGACAATTTTTTAATACATTTCTGTCTTTCCTTTTTTGTATATTTTCTGGCACTGGTTCCCATTACGATTGCACATAATTCGTAATCAGTTCTGGTTTTTGGGCCACAATGTAATGCCGTGCGGGTGGTTTTAAAAGAAGAGTTGGTTGGCCGCCTGCTGTGTGGGAGCACTGTTAACACTCACCGGGGTCTATAAAGTCGTAAACGAAACCTAACGTAAAAACAAAAAAATAAAATTAAAGGAAAAAAAAAAGACCGAAAACTCTATGAATTAAAGTCGACTGAATCTTCTTTTCGCATTATGATCTACTCTCTTGTCTTTGTTGCACAGCGTGTGGGTGGTAACAGAGATAAACTGCAGCGAGCTCTGCATTGCAGTTCAATGCCATTTTTCCAAACGTCTTTTTTGCGTCGTTTATTTTCTTTTATTCAATATTTTGAAATATCTTTAGATGGTTGGTCGACTTTGCTAGTTCCCGCCTGCCTGCCTGCCCGCCTGCCTTCTTGCTTGATTGCTTGCTTGCCTAGCCTTGCCTTGCCCTGCTGCCCGCTGATGCGTTGCAAGGTTTTACGACAGTTTCGACTTCTGTCAAAGATTTATGGTATTTGTAGTATACTTGGCACTGGTTGCAACTATTCTTCCAGAGTCTTGTTCAGGCATATACTTACATACATATACACATACATTTACACGAACATATATTACTACTACATTATACATCTATGCATGTGTCCGCATACAATTGCAAAGGTGGCAATATTATGTATGCTCACACGTTTAATTTCATCCAAAAATATTTTGTAATAAGTGTCATCCACGTTACGTATACACATTCACATGCAAACATACCAGGCCATGCATGCTGTGCATACCTGAGCATAACATAACAACGTACTTATCTATCTATACTGAATAAAGTATCTGTGGCTATAGTTGCTATATATATATTTACTTATTTATTCACATATATAGAAATGTTGTGCTCAAAAAAATAGTGGTGTCTTCACATTAAGACGGAAAAATATCGTGATTTTGTTAATGAATTTTCTAAAATTGTATAAATTTCCTTGAAATAATCCCTTTATGGTACCTTTCAAATGTTAATATTTATTGCGTTTAGAAAATCTTATTTCGGTCGCAAAATGTCTTTTTAAAATACTTTCAAGATAAAGTTTTTCGTTAAACAGCAATCCATTAATATATTGCAGACGTTCCCAACTGAAAATCGTGTATAAAACAAAAACAATAGAAAAAGATAATTTCATCGATACTACCTGATCAGTCAAAAGTTAGGGTTGTGTGGAAACTCTCTAATGGGAAGAAATTAAAAGGAGAGAGAGAAAAATGTGGTTTTTCAAAGCAAGATCTGCTCTCCGAGTTTGCTTTTGAAAAACATTTCCTATTTATACAAAATATATAATTACAAACCGCTTTCGAACTATGTAAACAAAAATTGTTTACAATAAAAAAGTAGTCAAATTTTGTATAAACAAAAGTAAAAGCTAAGTAAGTGGTAAAGAAAAGACAATCTATGCTACTTTTGTTCTTCTTGTGCTAAGGGTAATGCAAGCAAAAAAGTCATTTTACAATACCATAAACTGGTGCATTTCTGGAAGTCTAATGTCTAACAGTAATGTGTCCACGTTCCTAAATGAGCAAATAGTTTATTAGGTTTTTAGTAAAATTCCATTCTTTTCGAATAAGGCGCCGATATCTCCCTATTGATCACTTTGGTCATGAAATGATCGTTAATCTAAAATTATTTTTTATCTTGGCTTGTTGGATGGTCTTAAAGTCGATGCTCGGTCGAAACAATCGATTTAAAGGCATCTCAAAATAATATCACAATTTTGAGTACACCATCGACACCAGGCGTGGGTAGTGTATCGACGTTTTTTGGCCCAAAGACAAAGGGATGGATTCACCCTTTCGACCACTTTCCACAACGAACGTCTTAATTTAAAAAGTTTTTATGTGAGTAAACACCGATTTTTTATCATTCCTTATCATAATGATGTGCTGATGGATGTTCGCAAAGGTCCCACATTACATGCGTATATACTTTCAACATGATTAAATTACTTTACAAAAATACGCGATGCTATTATTTTGAACGCAATTGTATATAAATACAAGTATGACCAAATGCCGGTACTTTTGCACGCTGCTTAAATTCGTTTGTGTTAGATGATAACCCACACAACGCGCCACAACACACTCACCGCAAGATTTCTTCAAATTGTTAAACGAACGAAAAAGCAAAAAAGAATGGACCATCAGTTCTTTCATGCATTCGTGCATCCAATTTCACTTTCATACGAACGACAGAAAGAAGCAGGGATCCCTTTCTCGCTCTTGCCTATGCCATACCATGCCTACATACATACGTTGTATATTGTATAGGTGGACAATTACATATAATAATGCTAACTAACGGCTGAGACACGCTTATGCATCCGTACGTAAATTGTTTAAATGATCATAAGGTTTACGTTTTTCTTTTTCTTTTTTTTTTTAGTAGCTCCGTTAAAGACGTTTATGCGTGGTTTTTTTTTAACATTGAAAAAAGAAGCAAAAAGGCGATTATAAAAAAAGTGCAGGTGTTAAGCAGATTTTCAATTTCATAGAATCCCTCTAACATGCTTCTCTTATGTAATTCCATTGCAAGACTTTTCGGCAAAAGTCGTTTTATTTTTATAAAAAAATCCCTTAAAATACGCCATTTGGACGTAATGGCTAATACGATAAAGATTTTACAACTATCTTTTAAAATTCGCAAACCAATTGAATTAATGGATAATGTGATTGAGTCAAATATTGGCCGTTTGCATACGACGGTGCGTATACTATTGCGACAATTTTCCGAAATATTGGATTGCTGGTTGGATATGCCATAACCTCTAATTTTAAAATATTATTGGCCATTGTTTTTCTGTGATAGAGGCCTTGAAGTCAACAGTAAACATATCGGCAAACAAACGGGTCAAAGTGAGTTTGGCGAAAAAGAATTCAACTCTTCAACTCATCATATGCACTGAAATCTATTTAACATCAGCACAACATGCCATACGTATGCGTATTTCCCTTAGCACAGTGGATCACGGGAATCAATTTTAATTGACCGTATAATCAGATTAGGTTCCCGACAGGAAATGGGCAGTTGTTT
This sequence comes from Glossina morsitans morsitans, assembly GCA_001077435.1. NCBI lineage: Eukaryota > Metazoa > Arthropoda > Insecta > Diptera > Glossinidae > Glossina > Glossina morsitans. The sequence goes on along the minus strand of CCAG010019097.1, from coordinate 68,674 downwards.
TTTTGTGGTTTTGTTCACGTCAGTAGTCGCACAATAAAACTCTGTGGGCTTACGAAAACCATCGAAAAAGAATTCTTACGACTGAACAATGACTAGCCACGTCTTCGCGCCCGCCAAGTTATTTCAAAGCTTTTCGTGCGCATTACTAGCCGAGCAGTTAAATCTCAAGTGCCGTAGAGTATATCTCGCTTGCAGCTATAGTCGATGGTCATGTATGGTCAGTAAAAGCATAACAATTACCAATTGGGCACGCACCCGCTAGGCTGGGGCTACCATCTCCCCATATTCCTTGTTCTTTGCTTGCTTCTTTCTGACCGTCACCATGTTACACGAACAGTGGACATCCCCTGAACGAAACAAAGAACGAAAGTGAAGTTCGCTATTGGAAAACGAAACGAAACTTTACATGAAGCAACACAGATTTTGGGAAACGCTTTCACCATTAGTCTAAAAACCAATTGTTTGCCAATTACAATCTGTGATAAGTGGGCAAAACCCAAAATGAACCCATAATAAAATAGTGATGCCTTAGTTTGATAAAAGTTGAAAGTAGTGAAAGTAATAGAGCAACAAGCTATCGAATAATTTAATTTATTTTATTTTAAGAAATTCATTATAAAGTATGGACTATACTGAGTGTCAATGACAAATGTTAGAATCTAGGCAGTGAGGGTCCAGTTGAATATATAAGTTCGTTTTCTTTTTCTATATATATTAAACCAATCGTTGTCCTCTTCGTAAAAGCCTTTCGCGGTAAACATCATTTTTCATCTTTCTTTTTGCTCATGCTGCTCCAGTTATAGAGGAAATAATTTTCATTGTTGTCCATTTTTAATATATACTTTTTTTCATGTAACGACTCTTAATATTTATAATCAACATTTATGGTCAGCAAGTGGACGCCATGGCTGCGCATTTTATGTTTTTAAGCAATTTCTTTGTTGGCATTGGGTCGATTACGATTGCCTGTACATCTGTGAGTAACGGCTAACGGTGGTGACTACTGTATATAACCGGAATTGTGTGAAAACTGATGCGCTGTTATTTTATTATATTTGGACGATTGGCTGGCGAATTGTTAATTGGCGACCACCAATAACAAAAACTAAAACAAGCATAAAAAACCCAACAGATGTATGGTCATAGTTAATGGCGGTATTGGAGGCCTCGAGTTAGCCGTGCATATCTATTTATGTACGTACGTATGTTTATACGAGGGTGCTGACATTTTCACAGACAATTTTTAACGATTTATTGCACCAGGCATAAAAAACGTACACAACTCTTCTCAATTTTTTTTCTTCGTTTTTGTTTTTTGGCCGGTTTACTGCTGATGTCGCTATTAGGCGTTGACATATAACTCAGCATGCCGTAAACCCGCTCACACATATAGGCAGAGACACATATATATATATATATATATATTACCATTCCATTTATCTTTTTGGTAGCATGACAATATTTATAAATAGCTCTTGGTGTGTCACAGTCGTCGTCAACACCCAACCATTCATCCCCTATGTATAAATCCTTGATAAATTTCTACTAAATTCATGTATTGTATGTTTATATGTATGCATTGTTATTTGGCTTTGAGTTATAGTCAATTTTAGTTTACATCTTTTTGCGTTTGTGCGTTGTTTTTATGGCCCTCTGAACGATTGTATAAAATTTAATTTCATTGACATTTCCAGTCAAATACTTTAACAGCAGTCACATTGTCATGTTGTTGCTGTTGTTACTATTGTTGTTATTCATGGCTGTGCTCTTAATTTATGTTCATAGTTAATGGTTTTTGCATTTGAAGGATATTTTTAATAAATAAATAATAAAAAAATTTATACTTTTATTATGTTTTTAAATTATTTCGGTTATGGCTATGTGGTTACTCATCAGCAAATAACCAATAATTGTTTAATGACGATATTGATTAAAATGCACAAATATTTGCCGGGAATCCTTAAAAAAAAATTTTCCAAAATATTATTTCAAATAAAATCCACGTAAATTTATCCCATGATGTACGCAACTCGGAATGCTTTAACCCCCTCATTGAAACTCATTTTCATTTTATTTTATAATATACGTTTAAAAATAAAGAAAAAAAGAAAAGATTCTATTAAGTTGATTTTTTTTTTGTTTTCGTCATAGAAAGCAGTACACATTTTAACAAACAAATAGTAAACTTAACTAACTTTTTTTATACGCAAGATGTCGACATCCGTTTGCAAGCATTTACGAAAGTCGTAATCACACATGCCCAAAGTGTATCTAGGATTGTTAGGCTTATAGAAATGCAGGCCACGTCCGATTTTAATTACATATCCACTACTTAAACTGTGGAATTAAAAACTATTAAAATCCCCGTGCAACTTTAAACAACGAAATACTTACAGAATTTTACGATCATGTAATGTATCCTCGAATGTAAAATGTAATATTATTTCACGTAAAGACAGATCAGTCTTAATATTATCTAGTGCGGTCATTTGATTTGCAGGATTTTTGCTATCTGTTTTAGTAACTAAACATACAAACTTCAAATCTGCGCAATTTTTAATGATCACCTCAAGAAAATTTATTAAATTCTGAAACTAAGCTTTTTTTAAACGAAATATTTCGATTAACTATAAGAGAGAATTCGGACTAATTACTTGATATCTTTCTACAAGGTAGGGCTCTTCGATAAGAACTTCTTTGACTTCAATAGTAAGATATTTGCCAATTAGCGTATGATAGCTGTACCCAGTGGCACCATCCTCTATAGATACACTGTGCAGCAAGGAACCACTACGACCAAAACGTGATATACGTTCCTTTATTTGCTCAGCTCGGTCAAGGTACTCTTTTATGCGCGAATGGTAAACTTTCTTTCTTCCCGCATCAGTTTCTTCTGTTTAAACATTGCAAAATTCGGTGTTATTTCTTTACTAATATATAATTTTACTTTTACCATTAACTAAGTCCATTAGAATTTTGATACCGTCCTGGTAGTACGCTAATGCCTGGAGAATTCTACCCCTTTGATCACAAACAACCGCTTTCATCAGAATTTCTTTGGCGTTCATTTTTTTTTTCGCTTTTTCAATGGGATAGTACAAAAACGCTTATTTATGAAGTATAATAAAAAAAGTTGCGAAAATTTATAAAAGTATTACGATTTTTGTTTTGATTTCGATTTTTATTACTTTCGTGTTTATTCGTTTTTGTTTTCCTGTGGCAGTTTAAACTAAATAATTTAAAGGAACGTGTACAAACCACAACGTAAATTTCTTATAACACAAAAGATTTCTTTATCGTTTTCATTATTTGTTAAAAATGTAAAACTATTTTTTGTATTTCTACTACAAATATTACTTCTTTTCTTCTAAAATAAATTTTGCACGCAGTTCTGTTTTTTTACTCTCTCTGAAGTAAGCGTCGTTTTTATTATGAAAGTGTAGTCAATTAAAAATTTAAATGAAGTGCTTATTTTGTTCAAAAGCGCAAAAACGTTCATTTACTAATTGTTATCGCACACAATTTTTATACAAGTCTTTTCAAAAAATCTGATTAATGGAAAATTTTAGAAGGTTTGTAAAAGAAAATTTTTTACATGCATCATGCTTTTCTGTTGTTTATAAAAAATTTTGCGTTTCGATTTTAACGCTTTTTCACTTTTGCGAACGTAGTTACTCATAATCATAGTAGGCAGCACTTAGTGCTGCCAAATTTAAATGGGAGAGCGTTAAACTATTGCTGTGTGAAATAAACAAGTAACAGAGAGTAAAGAAAAGAGAAGTTACATTCAACACATGTTAAACCTTTTCATATGGCTTATATTTACATTTTCGTGTTGGAAGAGACAAAAGGCGTTTTTATTTCTTCTTTGTATTAATCGCTAGGTTCTCTTGGATTGAAGCGACAAAACTTTTCAATAAATTGTCGTTTCTGAGTATATAATATTTGTACACGCCGAATATTAGATCGCTGTATAAAGCAAAGATATAGAGAGTGTAGTAAAGTATAATTTATATAAGATATTTACGATTACGTTTTGAAAATTCTTTAATAAAATGCGGTGGCAGCCCTTTATAATAAAAGTGCATAAACAAAAACGTCATATAAATAATTTGTATTGTTTATAAATACTTTTCTGTTGCAGGCGGGAGAAATATTTTTTGCCGATTAAACAATATTTTCCAGTTTCAATGCATAATTTTAATAACAAAAAATGCCAACTGCAGGGCTTTAATTCGCATTTTAAAGCCATAATTTAAGAAACGAAAAAATTTTCGTTTTTGTAAGCGCGCTTGTTAGCTAATCCCTTTAACTTTAAACCGACAACTCTTGTTTACTCTTGAAAATGAGATTTTAGAATCGCAAATTGATTTCAACCGGAAACTGAAAAGCAGTTAGGAAAAAATTAAAACATCAAAATATTTCGTTTAATTATTTTAAATTGTTAGTCTTTATAGGTCCAACGTGTACCAAACAAATATGTGAAATGGTCGTCATCGACCTGTTGACATTTCTACACTTAAGAAAACGTAATGATAAGGTTCTTATATTCATGCTATATGCATGTTTGTTATAAACGGCAAATATCCGAAGTTTATCTCAAGTTCAAATTAACTACCGACTCGATTTATATCTAGATAATATATGGACTACATATGCATATCACATCATTGAATAAGTCTTCAGTCTAACTTGCCGGTTTTTTTTAGTATTATCATTCAAATGCTATACAATATTTACTATTGATCCGTTGCCCCTTTTCAAGATCGTCGATGAATATTTTACCACACGCATCGTAAAATCCGCATGAGTAGGTAACAACCGCCTAGTAGGTAACAATCGGGATTATCGAGTCATAGTTCGCGGATTCAAATCTCAAGTGCTCAGTCGGTAAAGGCGTAACACTTATGAATTGGATAGATACACACGTTGGGCTTCGGCCACCATCTTTCTATCTCTCTGTCTCTCTCTCTTTCCTTTGTTCCTTCTGACCGTTCCACGTTTTACACAACTAGGGATTATCCCATGAACCATTGTGTTATATTAAAAAAAAAAAAAAGCGGTTGCCAGAATCTTCCTAGTCGATTTTCGGTTTTTTGGTGACTTTAGAAATTTTTCGCCGGCTGTCCTCCACTCGGCTGGTTGACGATTTGCCTATAACGTGCGGTAATTATTGCATATTTCATCCATTGTCGCATATCGTATAAAAAACTAGCTCTTATTCTCCTTAAACTACTTCAACACATTTTTGCTTTTTGTCAAAAGTGAGCAAACGTGGTGCACACTTTGGATGATGGTGGATGGGGCTACCTTTGATATTTTTAAGATACCATCTTATGTAACTTCACTTTTCGGTCTTTCAAAACGATTTTGTGCACTTTTTCTATGTTTTTTGGAACAGCTGACGAATTCGGACAACTAGAGCGTTCGGCACAATCGGTTTAATAACTGGACTTTAAAAATTAACAAGCCAGCCACAGATATATTTTTTGAAAAATCAAGAGTCGTCATATCTTTCAAGCCAACGCTGCTCGTTAATGTTATTTGTTCTCATTTAATCAGAGTTTTCCAATGTCTCAAAAATAAAACAAGTAGCGTTGCTAAACCCACTGCAACCATGAAATTTTACCACGTGTCGTTTGAAGGTTGATATTATTCAAAAATAATCTCTCCCAATAGCGTTGGCATATACGCTTTAGCCCGGAAACTTATTGAGTGATAGACTTTCGGCATAATTCGCTTTTAACTAACAAATGCTTAAAATCTTTGTGATCTTAAATTAAATGGGATATACACCATTTTAATAGAAACTTTAACGCCAACATCGTGTCGATCATCAGAAATATTTGAGGCATCTTGCCGAGCTTTGGATGAATATATTAAGACGTTGTAATGACTTCCATACCAGAATCCGCAAACATGTTATATATATGCTAAAGAAATGATTTTCAAAATTCTCTCATCCTTTTAAACTGCCTTTGCCACGTTTACCTATTTTTCTATTGTATTAGGAGAAATTTCTCTAAAAATTTTTAAAATATTTCCGTTTGGCCTGAAACCAAACGCATATTGTCCAAACCACTTTATTTCCTTTTCCGGTAGCACCGCCGTCATATATAAAATTATCTGTTAGTAAGCAGTTGTTTCACGAAAAAAAAGTAGCAAGTAAATAAAATGGTGAGGAAATCACTAAAGGCAACACAGTAGATATATACACATGCATACATAGATACATGCATGCATATAAATACACTCAATAGCAACTAAACACTCCATAAAAGAAAATAAGTCACAAAGTGTAACGAATTTTTTACCTTTTCGGTTTATGATTGTTAAAAACAATCTTTTTTTTTTTTTTATATTTGGGGGACAAACACATTGGCATAGACAAAAACGTAGAGGGAGACGGTTAGACAGACAATTACATAAATAAATACATATATATATATATATATATATGTATACATATATATGGTTGAATATCTAAAAGAAGCATAAGAATTATGGTCTTGTTGGTTTCGGTTATGGAATTGTGGCCTTGTATAGCAATTTATGGTTTTGCCTGCTCGTTAAATATGTGCTTTTGCTGCTGCTGCTATTGCTGCTGCTGTTGGTGCTGTTTGTTACACAAACTAAGGTCTCTTCATTGCTCTTATGGACCACACAACAATGCCTGTTGGGCGATAACAAAAAGGAAATTTTAATATATACATATATCTCTATGTAGTATGTGTGTAAATATTATATATATATGTATATATATACATATAGTGTATAAAAAAAACAACAACAACAATAACTTATTTTTGCATATTTTTTATGCAAAATCGTTTTCGGTGGCTGTAGGAATAGTCGCTTGTTTTGTTGGTGTATATTTGTATGATGAATAATGTTTACATATTTATGCGGAAATTGTTATTTTGCGTGGTGTTTTATATGTTGATTTTTCGTTGTTGTTGTTATTATTATTATTATTATTGTGTGATTCAAAGCAGGGAGAGAACACAAACAAGTAAACAATTTAAAGCAGTTATTTACAAAATTACAAGAACCAACAACAAAATTGTTATGACCATATTCAAGTGTATAAATGTGAGTGGCCGTTTGTGTGCGCGTGTATATATGTTTTCTACGTTTATTTTGTATAATATGTATATTTTTTGGAGAATGTTTTTTGGCAACATTTTCATTTATATTTGCATAAGTGATGCTCTTATACGAAATGTCCACGTACCAAATTCAATTACACGCACACGCACAAGCACACTGGTACATGCCGACCAGCAAACACATAAAGCCATATTCATGATAAACTTTTGTGTGTGTGTGTATGTGTGTGGGGTGTGCATTGCATGAATATGTGTTTTTGTGTGTGCGCCTGTAAACCATTATACGCTATGTATGGCACGAAGACTGTTGATATGTTAATGTCTGACCATCAGCGCCACCACTATCAGCACCGAACGACATTTGTGAAGTGCTCTCCTCTGACAGTTTTATGCCTTGCCCTGTGTCGGGTTATTTGTGTGTGGGTGTTTGGTCACATATATTCCCCTAGATGAGTTTGGTTTGTTCGAGTTTGCGGGGTCTTTACTGTTGCTATTGAAACGGATTAGTGTTGTTCACTCAATTTACAATATTTTCTGTTGCTTCTCTTGTTTGCATTTCGAAAAATTCAATTTGTAACGATTTGACTGCACACTTGTGATAAGTGCAAATAGCATATAATATGATTTATATATATATATATACATATATATGTGCACCGGGCATAGGCAGACAAACGTGCGCGCGCTGAATTAAGAGGCAGGCTGCAAGTGTGTGAAATTTACCATCAGCTAAACATTTTTAACTTACTTATGTGGAAATGAAGGAAAAAAATTTATTGATTAATACAATTTTTTCTTTTCATTGAACCCCAGAAATCGAATAAATGGGTGTTGGCAACCCTACATTGCATTTATGGTCTTCGAATAGATTTATTTCGATTTTTGTTAACACTGTAGTGTGAATTTTTTCAACGAAATAGACAATTATTGACTTAAATGGCGACTAGGATGATCTCAAATTGTCATTCGAATTACTTTTCGCGCGACACACCTTTCGCTTACCCGCCATTTCTCTTCACGAATCACTGTAATTCTCATTCACATAAAAATGTGTCTTTGCCTACACATGCCTTAGTCCGTTCGAAACGAAATCCCAATTTTTTAAAAGTGAGAGAGTGTCGTAGCATTCAATGTTTTGATTACACGGAGAGTAAGTGGATGTGGGAACGATAAGCCAATGCCTGTCGCTAATGCCAGTATTAATACTATTTCGTATTTTATTAACCTTTAGCCCTTAGTACTCAGTGTTTTATTGATCGTGATTTATTGATAAAATAATTTTTTTCTTTTCAAAATTTATTTAAATCCGTATTTAAGAGACTTGTACAGAAATAACCTAGAGTTTTAGATTACCTTCCTATATAAGTTATCCTTGCGTCGGAGCATATCGGATAGTTTATTCGAAAAATGAGTTAAATAGTGGGAGATAACGATATGCAATGTCTGAAGAATATATACGATTGTAATGCTGTAATTTAAAGGCGTTTTAAACTTGACAAAAGTTTGATTTTAATACATATTCTAAAAGTTATCATATTCATCGCTCTTATCTGATTTGAAATTAATGCTGGACCGAGACACGAACTCGTAATCCGAAAACCTAACATGTCGTTAGTAAATTGAATTACAATATCATGTTTATAAGAAAGTAGTTTCTTGTGATAAATCAATTTTAAGATCTAGAAAAAGAAATTAAAGGGGAGTTATTCTCGTACCCTTTTCCGATAATGAGACAACATACACAATAAAATATTGAGTGAACTGAATTAATCAATATTAGCGCAAATAAAGGCAAGGCCGACAATAAGATACCCTACATTACTTTCCCTAATACAATTATTCACTTGCTTCGATGATAATACATTAAAAATTATCCATTGTTTTCTTGCAAAGGCATACTTATTATGAAAGTCCGCGTATTCGGGGATGCCCGAAACATCAGATGACGTGATGCAAATATTACAAAGTTAATTTACTTTCTAAAAACTTTATAATTTTCTTGTTTTTATCAAAAATAACTTGGTTTTCGCTTCATATACGAGCTTGCTTTTCGTGATTACCTCTTCATGTCTTGTGCTCTAAAAAATAAACCTATGTGATGCAAACTCCCTACCGTTAATTTTTTTACCAAGTTGATACTGTGGACAAATTTTAGTCATAATATATTACAAATTAAATCTGTTCCTGAAGGGCTTACTATTCATAAGAAATCCGATACGAAGTAGGCTCCAAGATATAGATCCATGTGGTTCAAATCTGGCCAACTTCATTTGTAATATCAAATTACTGTTATGAGCAAATTTTCATCATAAAACATTAACAATTAGGGCTTTCTGCCATATAAAGGTTTACATTTCCTGAGAATACTTATGTTCGGTGATATCTAAAAATGGCCTTACGTGGTCCAAATTCGGTAAGGTTAATTTCTGTGACAATTAACTATTATCCAACAATTTTCCCCATGAAATATTAAAACTTAAACTTTTTACCATATAAAGATTCAGTTTTTATAGGAATGGTTATATGAGAGGTCGCTCAATAAATTGCCCTAGTCGGACCAAATTTTTCATACCAATTTACAATGTTGGAATTCTATTACTCAACGACTTTTTGGACTTTTTGGGCCGACCCAAACCAATCTCAATGGCTCTCAGCATTGGCTCAAAGTACGTCAGTCTGCCAAATTTTATCAAAATATCGTTGAATACAAGAATGCATGGACCGACAAGCTTAGATCGATTCAGAAAATGGCTCTCAAAATGATTCTGGATCGATCGGTGTAATGAAACATGGGTATATCTAAGCCCTTCTAGCCCTAGACCTACGTTCACACAAACTTGATATACCATGTCCCACAAGTGATGTAGGATACAAAGGCAGAATCTAGTTATTCTTAAATCATGTGCTGCCAAACATATTGCTATTTCCCTGTAAAAATGACTATTCTTTTCTTTAAGAAACCTTGCGAACGTGAATTAATTTTAAAGTATTGTGGATAGTGAATAGTTTTAGCTTATGCGGTAAGTTGAAAAGTTGTACTTACTTTTTTCTAAGTGATGGGAGAATAAAGGATTCGACCAGAGTCGAATATAATTTTTTTATTTGTTTTTTTATTTCGTTGTTTTTCATTAATCGAAGTGAAGGCGTATCACCGTAACGATAATGGCCCGAAACTTGAAATGTTAATTTACAGCCTCGTACATATATCGCTTGTCCTTAAGCCGATAAATAGATTAAACATATTATACGCACGTATTGTAATATATATGGGTGGCCAGGCAGGCAAGCAAGCAAGCAGCCAGGAAAGCAGACAGGGAGCAGGGCAGGCAGGCATGACTTCTTACACACACATATCTATGATATATGTTTGCTTTGTTTGTATGCAACTCGATACAAAAGGAGGCTTAAAGAGGCAGACTTTTTTTATTTTTTGCTGAGCAGCTACAAAGAGAAAGAAAAAAGAAGAATTATTTTTTGTAACGAATTGCTTTAGAAAACAAAGTTAAAAATGTTTCCTTGGATTGTTGAATGCCTTTTTTTTAGCTGTTGTCTACATTTTTATTGTTGCCGGCTTTTCCAGTATAATAAAGCTAGTTAAAACTGTTTCTTCTTATATCCGCCAGCGGGGTTTCATAAATTTGACATACCGTTCGTAACGCGCATATATGTACATCAGAGACCGCTACTGTAAACAACTATGATATAGTATAACTTTGTAATTGATAGTGTGATATTGTCAACAATTCATATGTTTGCTAGTGTTAGGGCATCAAACAATCACGAACCACAAGCATCAGAAGCGTATAAATCGTGTATGAAGATATTTTAATAACCATAGGCAGACTGGCATCGAAAATAGATTCTATTATTGACGCTTCTCCGATTGAAGGCAGTTTAGGTTGTCTTGAATGAGAGACCGAGAGAGTATTCAAAATTCACTATAAGAGCATCTATATAATGTTCTCACTTGTTTTGTTTTTCGTTAGGAAAGGGAATACAAGACGTTCAATATGTTCAATCTATCTTTTGTTTATGCTCTTTTTTTATCTATTTTCTGAAGTTTTTTATTTACCATTTTTTTGCTGCTGTATTGCGAAAAGACTATAAAAACTTAGTTTTTTGTTAACAAACAAAAAGCCACAGAAAAGAAATTTAATAAAGTCACTTAAAAAGCACACAAAAGTTTGGGTTTTTTCAATAAATTTTTTATTTCTTTTTGAAAATTTAAGAATTTTCAATGAAAGAAAGCTATTGTTGTTAAAACTTCTTTTTTTGCATTGAATAGATTTGCAAAGAAATCTTGTCGTGAAACACAAATAATTATATAATCTTTAGAAACCACTAAACCTATTGATATTATATCCAGTTGCAAAATTTTCGTTGGCAAAAACGCCGGAACGGAGTTCAATACCAGTGTGTAGATCCACTTACTCCACGGGTTGTAGAGATCAAACCACATGTAAGTTTAACGACTTTAATAGTGGTCGTATTTTGTTGGTTAAGTAATTTAATAAAAGTTCTGGAAAATCAGTTGTGGCCAAAATGCTAATGCAACTTTGTCATATGATTATTGATTGATTAATCTTTATTTGTTTATAATACTTCATATATACCTTTGGGTTTCGATAAGCTACTCTTGTGACATTTCGCTTTCTATGTACAAATTAGAGGACACTGTAAGAATCTTCAGGAATTTAATTGGAGAAAATATCCAAATACAGGAAAACGATAATTGGCATATCATAGGTACAGACAGCTCTAAACTCTGGCATTTTCCCACCTTCCACCTGCGTGGTAGATGCTTCAGGAAAAGCTCTTCTTAATCGCATACTTCTCGAAAGTGCTTCAATTTTTACAACCAGAGCTATCCTTGAAGCTATGAAATTTGCTTTTAAAAACACTGAAAACACTGAACAGCTGTTATTGTCACTGATGGCCAGTCTGTGCTAAAAGCTATCTGGAATCCCACCAGACTTCCAGCTGGAGCACTAGTAACAAATTGGGGAGTACCATATACGACATGCGGTGGTAAGTTCAAAACTCTTTAACTACGTAGTCATATCAGTTTATTGGCTAAGTCTGCTGCTACTGCGTTGCTAAGTGTGGACGATATTGTGGAAAGTTGGACCTTTAAGATTACATTGCAAGGAAAGTTAAAGGGAGACATATCTACAATATTATCATCCGCCTCACTGCTTTGTCAACTCTCACTTAGTTTCTCCATTTGCGAGATTTCGCTCTCGCCGTACAATGACAATACGCCAATGGATACTTCTTCTTCAATCTGCGCGAAGAGCACTGCTGGCTGCCTAAGCTTTTCTTTTACTACAACCATTGCATTTGAACCAATTAACCATGTGGACGTCCCTAGATTCGGTTAAAGAACGTAGTGTCAGCTTAATATATTAACTTCTTAAAAGTTCTAAGCTTAATAGTTAATTTTCTCTGCTAAAATATAGCTGCTAGCCTATGTTGCTAGCGCTCAATTTTTTTTTCAAGAATTTACCTCATTCATTCATTCATAAAAAAACTGTAATAATAACAATAGTTTTGGCAGTATCTTTAGCCGTTAAATGGTTGGTTGGCGGCTTTCCCTTGTAAATGAATCCGAGTAAGTTTAACTATCATTAAAGTGTTGCAAGGTCGTCGTCTTGTTTAACATTAATTCTATAGTTTCTTTCCAGCAACGATCTGCACATAGAAGTTCAATACACCAAATTTTTCGCTATCAATTTTTCTTCTTCTTCTTTGAGTCGGGAAACCAACAACAGATTCCCCGCTGAGTTGAGTAAAAAAGTCACTGTCAATTTGTGCGATATAGAGTGTCCTTTTGCAGCTGGACTTGCGTATGATTCTCGGGCTGATGTTTAGCTCTAGAACAATATTACGAAATGAAATGTGATATTTTCACGATTAGTTATCTAGAGCTCTGCATGTTGGTAATATCGAAATTTTCAATGCGGAAAGGAATCGATTTTTTGCTGATTTTGTGAAAGCACCTTTACCATGATCACTATGAAGTTTGCCACAAGTCCGCGAAACGTTAACGCTTAATCGAAGGAAACTACCCAATTTCGACTAGATCAGTAAATATCGCAAAGAATATTTTTGTCTTTTAATTATCTACCGACTTTCATACGCTTTGTAGGTAGGATTAATATTGCCAATATAACGGATAAGGTAATCAAAGTAACATCTATTGGAAAAACTTTACGTATAACAATCTTAATAATCGTAAGATTTCAATAGACGAAGAAGAAGAATGCTCTGTATAAACATTGCTTTAATGGAAAAAGATGTATGCATAATGACTTATACTTCTTCCATCTATCTCTTAAGTGTAGCAATGTGCGAATCCAAAGCAGAGGTTAAACTTTTATAGTGGTTTGGAACAATGAATCTCTCTCTAATACATCTGTGTCCTTTAGCTCGCCTTTAGCGTCCTAGCTGTCTACGACGGTTACCTGTGTGGTAGTTGCTATGAGAGCATTTGATCAGTGTTTTTAAGATGTACTTTGTGTATACTCACTTTCTCTTTATAAAGAAATTGTTCTCATAGGACTGGCAGGAGACATATCCGAATCTTGGAGGTTTTTTCCTGGTTAGTTCAGAGTTTTTCCTTCGGACGTACAACGAAAGGAAGAAAAATTACTGTTCTTTGTAGCGTTCATCAAAGTCGTCCTCATGTCTCCTTTTTTCTGATCTCGCAATCTATTTTGGCTTATATGCCATCATAGAGTTCTGGATTATGTTGTATGCTCGCTTTTGGAATATATTATAAAGTTTAAGTTTATTGAAACAAAGGTACAATTTTTTCTTAAATCCAAGAACTAAAAAAACAAAAAAGAAATGATATCAGTATGATTATAAGCGTTCATCATCAATAAACCAAAACCAGCATTTTCGCAATTGTTGCTGCTGATAACAGTAAAAAAGGAAAGCAAACGAAGAGGATGGTAATGTCTATGAAAACAAAAGCTTTCCACAAAGATGTATATTTGCTAAGCAGTTAAAGAGTGGGAGTACAGTTATACAGTTACGCGGCGATAGTTTACAACGAACATTTATCACTCATCTCTTTTGTATCCATAAAATTATTGAGCAACAGAAGTTTTAAGATACAACTGATGGATTTATTTTTCCGGTTAAAAAAATGAACAGAAATAATTTTTACTCCTTTTAGGCTCATATAACGCAAGTCTGTGATGCATAAAAGAAAACAAAAATAAAGTGCTTTTATACAATCGTATCTGATGGGTATTTAAAATTCGTTTACAGACAGATTTTTTATTTTTTTCTTTTATTTCGCAAATACTGATAACGCCACTGACGATGGAAAAAAAGGTATTAACAAACACACAAACACTTGGATATATGAACAGTATCTGTAAAGCAAAACAAAAAAAAAAACTACATTGACTTTGACTAAATGCAATCGACAGAATGGCAGCTGTTGCAGAGACATAAACTTTCGTTTAAGTAGGTTTACGATAAGATATTGACAAAGCATAGAAAAAAGAAGTGGCAAACGGAGACAGGAAAAGGGAGAAAAATTACAAAAAACAGAAGAAAGGAGAGGAGGACGAGAGTAGGAAATAGGAAAACTTGAAAAGATTTAAGAGCAATAATCGGCGTAAAGGTAGCAAAAAATAATAATAATAGAATTATTTTGTTTTGATTTTTTTTTTGTTTTTGCTAAGATTTCATGAAACTTTAGCATATCTTTAATATTTTTTTTTTATCAATTTAATCATAACAAACTGAAAGATGGAACATTGATCGACACCTTAATTATATTTTATTTATTTTGTAAATTATATATAATCTATGAATCGTAATACATGTTGGGGTGCATGTTGTTGTGCGTGTGTAGCCTTATGGTGTACCTGTCAATGTTAAGTGCATATTTGATGGCCGTCCTCAGTAAATCATTTGAACATTCAATAGAAATTTCAAAATGTCAAAGGGTGGCAATTGATTAAATAATAAGCTAAACTAACATATGTCCGTTACATACCAACTTACTATACTTGTATGCACGTATATATGTATATACTTTTGTTCATATATAAACGTTTTACAATTTCATTGATGTTGTGGACTCTAATGAACAAACTCATTTGTATCTGGAGTTGATGGTAATTTTGGGGCTAAGGCTTTACATACGAGAGACTGCATGGCGCTGTCAATCAGTAAGAGGGTGTATGAATGTGTTTACGTTTACGTGTACGTCTGAATATGTATAAAATATTTGCATATGTGGCTAAAATTCAAATGCCACACATTGTCAATCAAACGAGAGGCCACACTGCACAAATATTCAGGATATAAAATGCTTTACACAGCCAACCACCCACTTGCACACAAAATAAATCAAAAGCAACAGGATATCAGCACAAAATAACATTCATGTAAATATATATGTGTTGTGAGCGTATAGAGTAAATTGTTATTATGTTTGTTCGTTTATGTTCATGTACGTGTACGTGGGCATAAAGTAAAATTTGTTATTTCAGCAACCATATGTAATTTTACATAGAATAGGAAAAGGGCAGCCAACATGAAAATGCCAGACGGTTAGAAAAATACTTACACTTATCCTGGTCACTACGACAACTTTATAGTCAACTCCAGTCAAATTTTCTCGGTGTGCGTGCAAATATGTTATATATATATATATATATGTATATATATATATATATATTATAGATTATATATATATATATATATATATATATATATTCGTAAGTGATGGCATATTTGTGTGCTAACTACATCAACATGTATGTAACTATAAGTGTGTGTGCGTGTTGAACACATATCAACTTCAAAGTTAAAAGACAAATACACGTACGATGCCATTTAGCCAGCTAACAGTTTTGCTTACCCTTGCCTTTTTGTTTGTGTGCGTCTGTATGCGTATATGGGCGTCGTGTTATTGCTTTGTGTTTGTTTTATGATTTTACCAAGCGCAAATATAAAATTCATCAAATTTTTACAAACTCACAAACATATATATTCGCACACACGTCCATGGATTTATGTGCAAACAGACAGGAACGGCTGATTAAAACATCACAAGTAGTATGAATTTTTACATTACTCGTGCATACACTAATTTAAACACAAATAGGTATATATATATACATATATATATGTATATATATACAGTGTATATATATATATATAAATACTCATAGTAGATTTAATATACATATATATATATATATGGAAAAGCAAAAGTGTAATATTCTTTCGGCAAACAAGCACACACACAAACATCCATTCACATCAGCAAGCATTTAGGAACTGTAACTCCATATCAAAAATTAACATTTAGAAAATCAAACAATATATGATTGTCAGACAACTTTTGAAAATCATAATTAAACAGAGTGAAGCTAAAAAGAGAAAGAAACACATGCAACATATACACACAAATGTATATATATATATATATAATGTCGATCGACAATTCCCAGGACTGACACATCGGTGTCCAAAATATCCATAATGCATATAAAGCATATAAATGTATATAAACAATGCATATAAATATGTATAAACGTTAATTTTCAAATGGATTCTACCAAAATTTCATGTCGTTTTAAGCAATCATTTGCTTATAACTTGCGCTGGTTTTAGTGACTCTACTTTCGTTGTTTTCAAAACAACTAACAACGTGGTAGTATGGCAAGGCTGGTCATTAAATATCCTACGCAAAACCTTCTATTAAAAATTGTTCATTTATTACACCCTACACCACCTGTGGTACCGAGTTTATAAAGTTTGTGCCTGAAGTGTTTAAGATGAACTCACCTTTTGATATACCGGTCGATTCAGAAAATGATTCCACTTGCTTCTAAGCTTGTCTGTCCGTCAGTTGTCCGTCAATGTATTAATATGTTCAATCTAAAGGTCGCAATTTGTATGATTTTTTAATGAAATTTGACACGATGATACGTTTTGAGCCCAAGCTAGAACGCTACTTAAAATAGTTCGGATCGGTCCAGTTTCGAGTACTTCCCATGTAACACTTTATTTTGAAAAGTTTTTGTATGCTAAAAGTTGCAGATTTTCTCGACAAAATTCAAATTTTCTCGACAAAACTCGATAAGTAATAATACTTCGACATGCTAAATTGGTATGAAAAATTTGGTTCGGCTGGAACAATTTTTTTAACCCTGTCTCCTATCACCTTTCCTACGAAAACTGAAACTTTGTATTGTAAAAAGAACGAATTTTCAATATTTCATGGTGAAAGTTGTTTCACAATATTAAATTGACAAAGAAATCAATCTTACCAAATTTGGACCATGTAAGTCTATTTTTGGGACCTCAGCGCATATAAGATTGTCAGGAAATGTAAACCCTTCTATGCAATGAAGGCCTAATTGTTGAAGTTTTATGATGAAAATTCATTCATGGCAGTAATTCGGCATTAAAAGTGCGTCTAAAAGTGCGTCTAATATGAATCCCATTGTCTATTTGCTGGACCCCACTTCATATCAGATTTCTTAGGAACAGTAAGCCCTTGAATAATTGGTCCATAGTAGCAATTTAGCAAACAAATTAACTGGAGACAAATTTGATCACATACGTCTTTTTTTAGACCTTAACATATATAGGGATTATCATGAAAAGCAACGCCTTATGTGGAGAGAAAATACAAGTTCTAGTTGTTTATAACGGAAAGTGAAAAATAATAAAACTTGTAGGAAGTAAATTAAGTTTGCAAAATGTGGCTCAGGTCATGTGAGGTTTTGCATATTCTCGAATAGGTGGACTTTCATGAAAAGGATGTGTTTGTAAGAAAATAATGCTTAATTTTTGGTGCATTATTACCAAAGCGAATGAATTATTGTACTAGGCAAAGTGGCCCGGGGTATCTAATGGTTGTTCTTGCCGACTATAATGTCGCTACTTGTTTTGATGATAAAATATCAAAAATTATGCTTTGTTTCCAAATAAAAGTATATTTTTTTCGGAAGTCTTTATATGGAACGAGGATTAATATGCCAACTGACATACTCCAAATTTGACGAAATTGATTTTCTTGCTAAAGGCTCACATTTCATGAGAAACCTCGTATGAAGATGGGGTTCAAAAAATAAACCCACGTAGTTCAAACGTAGCGTAGGAAACTTATATCTCAAATCACTCTTTTGGACCGATTTTCATTATTAACAACTTGAACAAATCATTTTTTTTAGGTAAGGGTCCAAGTTTTTGTGGGAAAGCTCATATAAGATGGCTTCAAATTAAAATACCAAACTCAGCGATTTTTATCGAGAACTGTTGCAGACTGCAATTGTTTTCATACAACGATATACCCAAAATAATGGAAGGGGACAAAAGGAACATGGACAGGCACTTGAGCGAAAGACGGACAAACCGATAAACAAGCAAACATATAAATCGGTGTAAGAATCGGTCTTTCTAAATATTATATATATATCTGTGGAACTTAATATCTTATATAATATAAGTGTAGTATAGTGTAATAATGGAAAAATGCGAATTTCGTGTGATCACTAAAAAGACTGTTTTTGTCTAAAAAAAAAAATATTGTCTAAACTTAACATTGGTTTGGAAAGTGTCGTGGGAACTCTTCTTCCTTGAAACCGTGCCACGCGCAATGGACTTTTGAAAGAGGGTGGCTACACCAAAAACAGAAAAACAGACATGAAAAAAAATCGGTGACTAATTTTCGACAATCGAACTGTGCATTTTGAAGACGCAGTTGGCATTGTAAAGATTTCGAAGCCCTGAGTATATACTACTTTCTTCAAAATTTAATTATAAGAAACCCACGTTCTAAGTCAATATATTGATTGCTTACACCCAAGCAAACACGCCGTTTCGCAAGTCCACGGGTACAATGTCAAATTTGCTTGAAATGGCGTTCGAATTCCTGCCAAACTCACCGTATCCTTCAAGTTTGGTCCCCAGCGATTATTGTTTGCTTGCAAACATCAAAAGGATGCTCTCAGGAAAAAAATTTACTGAAGTCAATGCGAAAATTGAAACATATTTTGAGGGCCTTGAAACATCGTTCGTGTAGAAAGCCATCGAAATGTTGGAGAAACGGTGACGAATAAAGACGAATTTCGCAAGAAACAAAACTAAAAAAGGAAAGTTTTAATTTTTATATGCTCCCGAGAATTATTAGCCGATGTATTTTATGTGTATACGTATATATGCACATATATATATATATATACAAATATATGTATATGTATATGTGTATGTGCGTGTATATAGATAAAGAGATAGAGAAAGGGAAGGAAAATTATATATCGAAATGAATGTTTATGCTATTTATGCTACCTTACGTAGCTATTGAATGAATGAATTGAATGAAACATAAATGAAATGAAATTATTATCACTATTTTGCTTTTTGATGTTTTTCCCTTTCATTGTCTACTTTGCTGTTCAATAATATGCAATTTTTGTGATGATATACAGGCGTTGGTCCCCTTCTGTACTACGTAACCATGATTTTTAATTAAATTTTTAAACCTTTCCTAGGAGAAACATGCATATATATAAATACGTATCCGTACGTATATACATATATAAACAAGTAATATAGCACTTGTAGCATTAATGCATACGCATGCAATTATACATGCATAGATATCACAAGCATATATACGATGAGATATACATACATACATATATGCATGTGAATTTTTAATTTAATATTGAAAATTTTATCATAAATCCAATTAAATTCCCATAAAAATAATAATGATGATAAAAGCGGAAAGCAATTGCTGGGCCTGTAATTTAAATTTGGAAATGGCAAGCACAACAGCAAGAAAGAAAAAAAGAAATTCTTGATATTGCTTTAAAAATTTTACGATCTCCGCTTATCATTATATTTTAAATTCTCATATGCGTCCATTTTTTTACGTCGCGAAAGAGTTGCTCGACTTTTTTTCTACTAGTAAAAAGAAAATCCACACATTTACTAAATACTTGCCTTAATATTTCTAAACTGTATTTATTTATTTATTCATTTATTTTCTTTGTAGTAATTTAAGAGTTTCAAGAACACTTTATTGTTAGTAAATTACATTAAAGAAAAAAATTGTGGGACTAAACAGTAGGACGAGGCCTAGCAGGCAAGATTATCGGCCCTACGTTTAATGGTAGACTAGATGGGTAGCCTAGTTTTTGTAATAAGGTCAAATATATGTAATTGATATTAGAAGCGTGGGACTGATTCTATCACTTACGAAAGTTACTATGTCGATGAATAAAATTAAACTTACTTAGTTCTGGGACGTATTGACAATTTATTACGGGCTTACCTTTTGATGGTATTTGCAATCTTCGCATAGATTAGTTGTAGGGGTTCCGTTGTTTGTTTGTGACCAATCATTCAGCGGATGTCACCTAAGTCACCGTGTAGCAATGTAGAGGTCTCAAACAAGTTAGAAAAGTGAAAAACATATAGAGGTGATGGCTGCTGTCTACTGGGTGTGTGTGGTATATGTCTTTACTGATTGGACATTCACACAGACAGCGGAAAAACCTTAATCTATTGCTTCTTAGATTTTTTTCTTCTGTGATGGTTAAGCATGTGCAAGAAATCGCAATGAGAGAAAGAGAGAGAGAGAGATAGAGAACGTCAAAAGAAGAGATTGTCTGAAAGTTTGTTCGAGTAGCTTACGGGTAGATTTGCAAATATATCATATTCATATTTAGTGTCATCCTTAGAAACTGTAGACGTGAAATGAAAGAAAGAATGAAAGTTCAACTGCAAAAAGCTTACTTGGAATAGTGTTTTATTCAAGTAATGAAATACAGCAAAAAAGCAATTGGGCCAAGTTATTAAATTAGTTTTATTGCACAAGAAAAGAAAATATTAAAACTTGAATCAAATTTCCGAGACCACACAAACGGACGAAAACGCGTACAGTTTTTTTTTTAGGTGCTTCAATTAATGACTTTATTGCGAAATCTTCAAAAAAAGTAAAAATGCTGTGACCAGACTGTAATTAAGTATTTCGAAGGCAAAAAGGATTTATATTATCGCGAAGCATTCTTAAGCCATGCATTAACGAAAGCAGAAAATATTGTTTTGCTATTGAACAAAAGTCAAAATAAGTAAATAAAATTGGTTCCTATAACATCATTGAAAGCACACATGTGTATGCGTGCAACCACATTAGATGACGATTGTGAGCTTTGGACCTTACCCTCTTTAAGTAACTGATAACAGAGATGTTCAAGAACTATGCATTTAATGTATAGGCAAAAGTATACACGGATTCAACCTTGATTGACGCAGTCGAGCTTATTGTCATTGGAGAGTACTGAAAATTGAGCAAAGAGAAGCATAAAAGCTGGCAAATAAAACTCAAATAACGATTGTAAATTAACCAGATGTTTGATGATTGGTGTTATCGCTACCCCTTAATCGCTAAAATTACTACCTCAACTATAGATAATCGCTTGTCATCACATTTGTTTTATTCACATCGTTTATTCATCTGTTATAAATTTTGCGGGTAACTTTACTACCAAGGCAGACGCAAGACAGATAACCTTATGTATTGGAGAAGTGGCCATTTTGCCAAGTGTACATTAAAATCGCAGCACATGTTAGTATATAGTCCCTGCTGCTGTTTCTAAAAAAGTGACTGATTTGTAATTCTTTGTAAGCGTTTTTTATTTAATAATTAATTGGTTTCATAAATTATAGGAATCTTAATGTAGTAGTGTAAGCATAGTTTTCAATATTTGGTGAACTTCTTGACATTGATATTGGCGTGGGGTACGTGGAACACTATCTATACTTCTAGCTTAATAAAAAAAAATGTAGTAAGTTGTCATTGAAAATTGCTTTATTATTTTTCAATATGTTCTTCTTTGTTGTTATATACACGCATTCTGAACGCATTAAGAATGGCTTCTTCTGGCGACGGCCGTTACAGTCTATGCAATTTATTTTTAATGTTTGGTCACAAAGACAAGTGATTGGATACCAAATGACAAAATGTTCTGAAGAATGCTACGTTGGAAACTTCAAATTGCACCTGACCGAGGCCAAAAATATATAAAGCGGTGTACGCATATTGTTATTGAACGACTATACACGTTTATCAATTCCGTACTTCTCTGGTCACTGCGACTGTGCGCTTGCGTAGGAGTGGTTGAGCCCATGGCTTAACATGTTTTAAGATACAATCATTACAAGTTTTATGGTATTGTGAAACACTATATACAGGCGTCCCTCGCTTAACAGAGTTAATTCCTATCAAGCTTAATTGAAACCGCGTTATAGAGAAATCTTTTCACTTTTTATTTAAACTAAAACAACGTATAGCGCGACATAACGTTAACTTAGATATAACATAAACCAAAAGACTATATACCCTGCATCATCGAGAGCTTGCTCGCGTTGCATGCAAAGCGTGTTATAAGGTGTCTTGAAATAACACAAATCAATGCAATGTGTACCGTATTTTTAGTATAGTGAACGACAATTTAGCATGGGTGGTATACTTTTGTTCGCAAACGGAAACTGGGCCGAAATATTTTAAAACAAAAAATGTATTCCAGGAACGAGGAACATTCAGATTTGTTTTTAAAACTGGTCACTCGCCACTCAAAGTCAATAATCTTGAGAAAATGCCCTTTTTTTCTAAACAAAAACCCAACTCGAAATAAAAATAAATTTTTTATCATTATATTACATACAGTCTCAAAGTCTCAAGTCTTAAAGCGCGAAATTTTATGATGAGAATTTTATTATGAAATTTTGTTCGAAATGTCCATATAAACGAAAAGGTAAGTTTTTTTAAGACTGAAGCACTAGCGGGCTATGGACTTTATTGAAAAAACTGCGCCGCACTTGAGATTTGGACCCACGACTGTTGAACTCTTAGTCGAGATGCTTTGCCTTTTCCGCCACCCAGGCGGGTACAAAAACTAAAGTTAACTTAAAGTTTTTATAAAAAAGAAGCACATGAAAGTCAACGCTATGATGAAATAAAAAAATTCGGTTTATTAAAGTCGTGGTGTAACGAAACCCTGCCTTGCAACTACCATGTTAATCGAGGGAAGCCTCTATATTACACAAGCGTTGTAAATAACAAGGATTGAAAGAAAGCCAATGCCTTTAAATTAAATCATGATTGCTTAGCAATGCATAAGATCCGAAGTATGTATCTTGTTTGTACTTAAACTGAATGTTGTTGTGGTCAACTAGTTTGCAACCTATCGCCATATTTGGCCTATTTGAAAACAAATGGTTTGAGTCGTCTTGTCCCAATTTGGGCCAGGAACAAACATCTCCATCCATGCAGACAGGCCGAGTTTATAAAAATTCCGTGATATGTTAAGCTGACCACAAATCAAGTGCAGTTTTCTTATTTATTCTTGAATGTAATTAATCTGCTGCCTACAAACGTACTAATCACAACGTTGCGATTATGCTGACATACATTCAGAGCGAGTCGAGCTTGGAAGTCGATTTAAGGCGTACACGCTGTATGAAGCAGCAGTCATACAAACTTTCAGTCCATTTTATACGAATGATTATAAATGAGTGATTGCTTGCACTTTACTACGGGTAATTAGTTTTTTCAAATTTTTCATCAGCTTGAATACCAGTCCGCACAATTTCCCTTTCTTCATAATCATAAAAGCTTGTCTATCTGTATTTGTTATTCTATAATCCTTTAATTCTCATTAAAAGGGTTTACCAAAAAAAATTTCCAAGGGTGCTTTAAACGTAAACACGAAATGAATGCAAAATGTCAGTTTTTATGGTCATAAATTAAAAATGTCACAAAAGCATCCTTAAATCTCAACTCTCTCGCACAAAGGCCGACGCCATTGTCATTAAAAATTGCTCTCCTAGGCACGGCCAGTTATAACTAAATGGACTAAATCTACATGCAATAGATTTGAAGAAAAAAAAAGAAAAAATATATACTGAAAAAAGCAGAAACGAACATGAACAGAAGCAACAGTAAATTCCCGGATTTTATAGCTTTATTTACTCTTTTCAGATGCACCACACTGTAAGGAAGCAAAAAAAAAAGACCAAGCAAACCAAAAACAAAATAAAAAACGAAATTTTGCTTGGTTTCGGCCGAATCTTTTAGCAGCCACGACTAGTTTCCGTTGAGAAGGGACATATGAACGCTTCATTTGCCACGTGGATTAACTCCATAGGAGACAAAAGTGAAGAAACATCGTAAAATTATTTACATTTTCTTGCATCGCATCGATTTTCATATCCATTTAACTTTTAAACTTTAATTGTTTTGTGAAGAAGCAGTGTTTTATCTGAATTTTGAAATTGAATTGTTTTTTAAAAAAAATATTATTTAAATATTTTACTTATTTTAATGGGTCACAAAATTTTGTTATTTAGAGAAATTTGTTTTAAATATGTAAAGCTGCCAGTCAATCAACGGCTTTGATACTAAGATTTTAAAAACACAGAAAGGAGAGTTAATCGGTATAGCAAGTGAAGCACTTGTATTTCGATAAATTATGAAATACATGAAATATACACATACACACGATACGTTGATGGCAATAAAACGCGATAATGGAAGCCATACGAAATAGAAAAAAAAAACTTCTAAAAATTAATTGTCAATGTTTCATAGGTTCTTTGCACATTGTTTCATTTGTATAATTGTGCTCAGAGTACAAGAAACTACTTGAGTAATCTTTTCTCTTCGCCTCACGAAAGTAAAAAAAAGATAAATTAAGATCAAGTCGTCTAGATCGAAACAACGCAATTTAGAGATATATGTTGCAAAGATTTGGCAAACCTAACATGCTCTACACGGCAGTACAGCAAAGTCAATACAAAGACATAATGGTAATATATAGATGGCTGGCTTGGCTTTTAAAGTTCATTGAGAGGAAGAAGCCTCGAGTTTTTTTTGCTTTTTTTGGACTTTTTAACACCAGTTGATCTGTGGACAATGAAGAGCGAAAAATAAAATGAAATTTTACGCCAACTGATGATGCATCAGCATCAAGCAACATCGTGCATCATCAATTCACAAAAAAAGATGCATATAGGACAAGCAATAGCACCAACAACCATTAAAAAAACCATAACAATAAACCAATAACGAGATTTTATGCGTTGCGTCAAAAACAGCAACAGTTTTTCGGAAAGTTAAATTGCATATGTTTGTATGAATGCGTGGGCATGTGTGTATGTGTTTGCCATGTAACATCAGCATTCGGAAATAAAAAATATCTTTAACAAAGAGAAGAAGTCGTAAGACTCACTTCCTAGTAAGGGTAAAAGAATACATCCACTCACAAATCCACTTACACACGCAGACACACCCACTCATATAAACACACGCGCACAGTAACAATAATAACTGAAATTTTATTTATTATCTTCCGCTCTCTTTCGGAATACGATGAATTTTCAATAATGTTGTATGCGTAACAAACGTTCATTGTATAGACATAAAGTGTACATGATTTTCCGTTTGCAACGCTAACAATGGATCTCGGTCTCAGACCCTCGAACGACTTATTCTGTCCAAGTGTCATTAAAACTGTTAAAATCCAAAGGAGCAATTTTGAAGAGAAAAACAAAGTTTCCCTCCTCCGTCAAATCTTAACCTATTACCGCTTTTGTAAGGCTTTAATTTGTCCGTTAACAGAAAACGATTCGCATTCACTTATAATATTTTCGCTTCACAACCGGAGGAACTGTTGCTACACGTCACAGTTGGCGAATGTAAGCAATCGATAAGAATTTAATTCAATTTTCAATTCATTTTTAATTCATTGAACTCTTGATTAGTTGGGTATTCAAAATTCGCCGTAACGGCAGCACACCTTTTTCAATTGTTTTCCGTCCTCTTGCAACAATTGTTCAGGCATAACAACAACGACAACAACATTGTATTCACGTATGTATGTATGAAGACGCGAGCAATCATAATGTTCTTCCGCCAGAGAACATAAACCGACAGTTAAATCAATTTAAATTGCTTAATGGCGGCTGTTCGAGTTTAATGGTAATAAATATTTGATACAGTAGACAGTTCAGGAGAGAAGAAATGAAGCGCACAATTATTACTTTTTAGCTGCTTAACGATTTTTTTTCTTTTTGACATTTGAAGGTTGCGTGTTCGTGTGAGGATTTGTTCCATGCCCGCCATATTATTATCATTATTGTTATTATAATTATTATTATTATGATTATTATTATTATTATTACTATTATTATTATTATTATTATTATTATTATTATTATTATTATTATTATTATTATTGTTATTGTTATTGTGATAATGGACTTGGAGTTTTCTTATATATGCATTATATAATTTGTGGGTTTACCTCCGGTCGTGTTACTGGTTAAAAACTGAACATCTTTTCTTTATTTTTGCTATGTTTCTCCTGACATTCCAATTAAGATCTCCGGGCTCCGAACAGTCTAACGTCTTCAGTGTCTTAATTGAAATTCCTAAGATATTCAATTCTTTCGTTGCATGATAGCCAAGAGAAAGTGAGAAAAATATGACCATGTGGATGTGGAAATGTTAACATTTGAAAGAAACTTTTAAATGCCTTTCAAACACAACTAAGTGCAGTTGTCTTCAAGTAAAAAACGGGCCTTTTCGGTGAAAATTGTGTCGACAAAAAAATTATAAACTTCCGAAAGCGAAATTGATGAAACATTTAATTGCTATATAAACATTGTCGATGTACGAGTTATTCCATAACATGGAATTCTGTCTGAATAGTTCTGGTAACGTTGCATCAAACTAAGGATTTCGGAACAAAAGTCCCGATAAAACTTTTCAATAACGATTTCGTTATAAAATAATGTTTTTATTTCATGAAAATCAATAAAAGAATGGAAATATTTGCGACTGCCTTGTGACCTCTCTGATGGTGTTGCTTATTCGTTGTCCAGCTTTCGCCGTATAATCCAGGCCTCAATCAATTAACGAAATCAGTGTCTACATATGAAATTATGCAAATTATTGCGAAAGGATGCATTGATATTAGATTTTTTCATTTCAGAAATGACAACAACAATGCGATGAAAAAAAAAGAAAGAGAAAAACAAAAGTATATAATTGACTTTTTAATAAAAATGCGTTAACACTAACGTTATAATATTAAAATTAAATAGTGATACTTGCCGCTATTTTGTACGCGTATACGTATTCACTCACACTAACTTCAAATCGGGTATGAAAAAAAGTAATTATATTCAGAGACCACTTGTGGAAACACAACTAAATATGTGTTTACGGAGACACAGAGCTACGGGCTCGTCCACCTTGCACGTCCACCTTGTGTGCGAAAGCATTGACGATAATGATTATAATGGCAAACAATCATCATTATTATCATCATCATTACTACTGTTTAAGTGTTTAAGTGTTTGTGCATCAATGTGTGTATAGCCGTTCGTGTTAGTGCATTGTTAAATTATTGTTTTCACAAGCAGAAAATTAATTTATTGCAAATTATTCAATTGAAAAGTACACAAGAGTAGGAGAATATATATATGTGTGCGGTGCCTAAGGAGGGAGGAACGGAAAAAATAGAGAAACACAAAGGAAGGGATATGGAGTTAGTAAGGCAGTAGTGAATTGAGAAATTGTGCATTTATTTGTATTATTAATACAAAACAATAACAAACAAACGTTTAGCATTGTTCTCATACGTTATTCAGATGAAGCGTTGCGTAAGTTAGTTTCAGTGCATGCGAACACGCGTATTGATCGCCAACGGAAATATTATGAAAAGCAATATATTTTAAATATTTGTTAACTGCCGGCTTTATTTATTTATTATGAAAACTTTTTTTTTTTTTTGCTTTTCTTACTTATAGGAGGAGAGTCTGGTCGTGCTGACTCTACTGTGTGCTGTGTTAATCCCCTGTGTAAGGCAAGGCGCACGGGGAGAAGATCAATAAAATCTTATAAGCAATCTTTTGATTTACCGTAAAATATTCAGGCACTTTTAATTTTTCATAAAACGAATCGAAGAAGCCGAGGGTATAATTATCTTCGAAACGCGAAGTGATGCGATCGATACGTGAGTTACGGCTCTGTGTATAATTATAACTTAGCCTTACTTATATCCAGCTCTTTTAATCCGAGACACGAAATTAAAGACGATTCATATGTTTCTCTTCCTTAGAATGAAGCCCACGATGTGAAGGAGAACATAAAATTAAATCCAATTTAAGTCCACAAATACAAAATGCATCAATTACCATTGCTGTAAAGTGTGCAGCTATTTGAAGTGGTAAACCTTTTTGCCAAAATTCCAATAGGTGAGGCGTTCTTCTTTCCCTTCACTTTGCATTTATTCTATAGATGTGAGGAGAGATTAAAGGTTTGGCTAAAGTTTTTCTTTCCTTCATTTCATTAATTTCTTTATTCTATAAATTTGTTAAATAAATCCTTGGCAATATTTGAGGTATAGTCAGTTAGCCTCAATACACAGCAGTTGTTTCCGTTCATTACAATTTCGATTTACCATTGCCGGAATGTTATTATTAACAGCAACATATAATTATACCAAGTGTTGCTCGCTCTTATTCCCTGCTTTCTTTCAGTTTTTATTATTGTTATTATAATTTCCTTTTTTTATTTTGATTTTGTTGTTGCTGTCGCTTCGGTATGCAGCTTTCCTTTTCATAATTGATTAAGTATCTGTACATGCGTAATGCCATCATATTCGATGCACATGTATGCAATTGTAGACATGTAAATGTGTATGAGATTTAATTTTTATTTTTTGTTGCTTTTTTATTTTTAACCACAAACGATTGACTCTAAATAATTAAAATGTTCACAATTGACAAATTTGATTAAATCGAATTGTGTTTTTATTGAACATTCATTAAAAAATTCCATGCAATACATAAACGCATGCACATAGGTGCATATTTGCACATACAGTCGACAGGTGTTGTTTGGGGGAAAAAAGGAACACTTTTTTCTTTCTACTGAAAGGATGGGAACAAATAACAACGTTTAACACATATCAACATAAGCGCGCACACATATAAATTTAGCCATTGCTAACGACAATAACGACAATGGCTCATTAATTGGCATTTAACATGCAACGTTAGCAATATGCAGGCAAATACACACACACACACATGCACGCACACACACACACACACACACTCATATATATATATATATTCGTATGTATACATATTTATATTTATATATATGCTTGTATATATATATTTACGTATATCCATACGTATGTCCATAGGTGGTTGTTAGTATATAAGTACATCTGTATATTTTCTGTTTTTTGTGGACGTATTCGTAGAGCGATGGCATGCATGTGTGTTATTTATATTCATTTAACTATTGTGGCCACAATAAATTAAATTAAACAATTCGAAAATATTGAAGCAAAAAACTTTTCATAGTCAAATCGTTACAAAAAAATTGTATTGCCCGAGAAATTACGTATGGGAATTTGAAAACAAATCTGAATTGTTAGTTTATGATAAAGTAAATAATAAGTACATAACTCGACTCCGTGACTGTATTTGCGGCGGGAAGTTTCCATTTTTTTAATTTCGTTTGTAATGTTCAGCAATGTGCCTACCGGAGACAACTAGCAACTAGTGCAAGAATCTCAATCGATTTTCTAAGTGCTTTCAAATTTGTTAAAATTTCAAACTCTATAGCAGGAATCTGAAACTTTGATGATTACTTTGGTGGCCGGACCCGGTGCTCTATGCCCACAGTTAAGGCCCTTCAGTCGCTCTTTTTTAAATTTGTAAATATGTTTTTGCATTCCTCACTCCCTTCATTATATCCCTTTTATTGCTAGAAGTGGAGTGCTTCACTTTAAAACAAATAAGAAGAAGAAATGGCACGAAATTATCGTTGCAATCAAAATTTTACGTTTAAAAAAGAAAGAATCTCGTTAACGCCATATCTCTTCTCTCAAGACATTTTTGATCCCCATACTATATAGAATCATTTGACAGAATTGCTTCAGTTATGTTTGATTTTTGTTTTTTTTTAGAATCCAATCGCAGTATATGCTCTGTTTCCTTTTAATATCACAGTTTGCCGAATTTTACCATTTCTTTTCGACACATTATTTCTCTTAAAAAATATTTGATGGTTGCGAAAATGATATCAATATCCTCCCTCCACATAGGCAAGTCAGCGCTGCCGTTAATCCCGTTAAGCGACTTGTAGATGGTTTTATGTAAAACTTCGAAGCTGCATGAAATGTTCATAACACTTTCGTGTGCATACAACGTTGAACTAAAAATTGGGGTACATTTCTGAAGTACGCGATCGTTTTTGTGATTAACCAACATTGTCGCGTGTGTGTATGTACGTGGTTACGTGACTTTTTCACAGGAGTGGTTCAAATTTACAGGAAGTCTATCACATTTTTTAAATTACAGACTTGTGAACAATATCTTATTGCTACGCGGCTGTAACAAGGCGGCGAAACGCTAAAAAGTCAACCAACGAGCCGAGATATGGAAAGCGAGGTTCTTTAAAGGGCGCTAATATTAAAAATTTTCGGCTTGTATTATGTGTCTGTGCATGTGTGGCTGTGTGTGCCCAGGTAGGGCTATGCCCATGCTGGCAACGTCGACTAATTCCACCTATCACGACTTCGTCTGCACGGTTCGTATGGCACGACAGAGTATTATCTTTGCGACCTTATAGGGCGTACTATAAATTTTCCTTTGCTTCCTTTCTGACCCCACAGGTATAGAGATCCCCTGAAGTAAACTTTTTTTCTTAGGCTTGACAGTGGGAACCGTCCCCTTTTCATGCTGGCTCTGGTCGGCCTAAATCAAGACAGTAGAGCTTTTCCTCGACGTGAAATTGCCTTGTGAGCGGGTGGTTAACCCATAGAAGGCCATAAGTTTAAGTTAAGCCTTGCCCTCCGCAGAGGGAGAACACATTCATATAACACACCTTCATCTGGCCGTGTGCTGTTCGCCCCACTTTGAAGCTGTATGTTCACGGTAGGACACCACGTTGAGCACCTAACGACGTTTCTATAATTTCTGAATGTCAAATTTGTGTACTACAAATGGAATGCGAAAAAGACATATTGCGTATTTTTGCGCACTCTTCGTGGACTATATTGCATGATGGCAGAAACTAGCCACATTCTTATCCATCCCTTCCTTCACTTATTATATTGTCACTTATTATCGCCACTTGTAAAAGGGAAAAAATCAGATGACTAAACTGGTGGTTACGAGGATTTAATAACACAGTAATGTGGAGTATCATTAGCACTATAAAGATTCCCTTTATTTCTTTTATCTTTTAATAAAATTAGCGATAGGCGAAAATATCTGAAATATTTAAAAATAAATAAGAAGCCTTTAAGAACTATAAGGAAACTAAGCAGATATATTGTTGGATTGATTGTGATAAACTAATGGTGTGTAAACGTGAAAAAATTTCTTGTCGGCTATTCAGTTTGCTTTCAATTAACCACCACTGTCGTAATGAGAGGCTCACAACACAGCAGGTTAACAGAAATATTAAGTGTGTAACGGTAGACCATGTTGTTCTACAGAGCTTACAAAGGAATGAACTTAAATTATTAGTGTATTGGGTAGCTCCTACTTTTTCCTACCAAATACTATGTTATTTTTCTTATTTAAGATCCAAGTGCTACTTCCCTACCCCCAGTCTCTACTCACACATTATTCGTTTAATATTTTTTGTTTGTTAAGGAATAAAGCCACTCTAGGAGCCAAAAAAGCCTTTTGAACATTTCTCGCTATGGAAGGAAAGCCAATAGGGCGTGATATCGCTGATGTTTTTGTTCAGATCTCCGCTAAAGTTCACATATGTGCTGAGTATTGTTTGACAAATTTGACCAAAGAGAAATACATAGTCGTACATCGTATTGAAATTATTAAAACATATTACCAAAGTAATCAATCCGTTCGTACGTTTTATGTATGCGGTATAAAGTTTACGTTTAGTCTTGTTTGGCCTTCATAAATAATAAAGCTTAGAGTCAATTATTCACACCTGGTGGTCCTAAATGACCTTTGTGTCCATGAAATTTAGCCTATGGGTGTGGTTTGTGGGCTGAAATATCACTTTTGAACATGAAAATCGCATTGCAGTTACTTTCAATGCAGAACAGTATAGAGACACGATTACTGATTTTTTATGGCACGAATCAAATGACTTCGAATTGGATGATATGTGGTATCAACAAGATGATGTAATATCCCAGACATGTCGTCACACGATCATTTTATTGAGAAAAATGTTCAATGAACGAACAATGGATCTTTCAGAAATAACTACGGCTCCCACAGAGAGGCCTAAAGGTTTCACAAAGCTCACGTGGTATAACTCCATTCGACTTTTTTCTTTAGGGTCATGTTAAGTCATTGACTTACTCCAATAAAGCCCACTATAGTATAGAAAGATTCAAGAGAGTTGTTAGGCAAATGTTTAAGAGTAAAAGAAAGAATGATTTTTAAAAATTACTAAAAAATAGCAACACCGGCCGCGTTCTGAAGTGATATTTTTCATTTGAGAGGGTCTGGAGCGCGTAATTCAGTTGGTGCAAATATGACTTTAGAAAAGAAAATTATTTAGTACACTTGTCGTGGAGTATGGGGATTATTAAAAGTATCTTTGTTTTCTCGACGAGTGCTTGAACAAAAAAGTCGCATCTCCGATCAAATAATCCAATCTTCTCTTAATAAATACATCTGTAAATTATGGATGGCTGCCGAATGACTTAGATCATATGCGCGCCTGGACTGAAGACTCTACCGCACTTGAGTTGTTAGTTGCTATCCTTTGCCCACTCGACTACCCACGCGGATAAGTTGTTCCGAAAAATATTTGAAAAACTCAAATGAAAAGAATGAAAATAGTTGTGAGTTATGCTGCGTTCCGGGGTGAAAATTCATGCACTGAGTAAAACGCGTTCAAATGTCTTATATGGACATGTTTTTTATACCCATCACTGTAAGATAGGGGTATACTAATTTTTTTTTCCATAATGTATGTAACACGCAAAAGTAAGCTTCAGAGACCCTATAGAATATATATATTCTTGTTCAGCGAGAAGTTGGGAGTTGATTTAGCCATGTCTCTCCGTCAATGTGTCTGTGTGGTGTGTCTTTTTGGCTCTCTTCTGGTCGCAAAAATGAAGATATCGACTTAAAATTTGATAGAAACATTGGAAGTTTCTGCACGCAGG
This sequence comes from Glossina morsitans morsitans, assembly GCA_001077435.1. Classification (NCBI taxonomy): domain Eukaryota; kingdom Metazoa; phylum Arthropoda; class Insecta; order Diptera; family Glossinidae; genus Glossina; species Glossina morsitans. The sequence continues at coordinate 35,328 of CCAG010019097.1, read as the reverse complement.
TTGGCCAAATTTGTCAGAGCAGTAGCGCGCAGTGGAGCGTAAACTGAACGCAACTCAGATTTTTTAACATATATTTTTGGCTTTTTGCTCGGTACTCGAAAGTTATTAAAGTTAGAATGCTGGAATTTTCTATATTTACTTTGCGAAACACTCTAATCTTTTGGTTCGAAAATAGGGCGAATCGGCCCCGTCCACACAAAGTTACGAGTAATTACATTTTATTTTGTTAATTTTTTTGAGGTTTTATGCTTAATTAATAGTAAGGCAAACAAGACAGAACGTTTAAAACTATTTTGTAAAATCCTCAAATGAAGATATATTATCTGCCTAGAAATGGGTTAATTTTAAAATGAATGTGGTAGACAGCGCGATCAATTTTTTCTTAATAATACCCGCGATATGGGCGTCGAATAAAAGAACTAAGAGAGTAGAATGCGAACAGCATAGCAGTGGGTACGCGGGATTCGACCCCCGCCGAATATAACTTTCTTACCTGTTTTTTATTATAATATATTTTGTTGTCGTTTTTTACCAATAATTCGCTGTTTAAAAAATGTAAAATTGGCCTTTCATATCAAGGTACTTCTCTGCATTATCTTTTCTCGAAAATTGTACGCTAGAGCTTTTATTTCATCTGCCGAAAAGAGAATCGTACTGTTTGCACTTCACCTGTTGTAAATTGATAGAGTAAAAGTTTCTTGTGGGAATACTTTTACTTTTTTATCGGCCTGTCTATGCCAGGGTGTCAGTCAGTGAGCGTGTCAGGGTCATTACAAGAAAATTTCCTTGTTACGACGGCAATCTCTTCTCCTAAATAGATTAGTATTACAATTTAAGTTCTCACTTTCTCTCAATGTCACTCACATTAAAAATTCTCACTTTTGTTTTTTATAATTCATCATTACTTTTCGAACCTCTTATAGACTTTGTCCATGCACTTTGTATTGTTTATCTATGCCTGTTGAAAAGCATCCATGGTCTAAGTACGGAGGGAAGCCCAGGTCTGCTCAGGTCAAAAGTTTAAGCCAACACAAAGACGAAACAGAAGTCAGACATGTACATTATGTTGTTCGAATCGACAGCGTTGCCAACCGATTATTGGATCTCAGTGGAAGTCATACGTTTGTTGTTCGAATGAGATGGAGCATCCCTGCCTCGTCCGCCAGAATCTCGTCTTAGTCTACTTAATCTCGTCCTAAGCTATTATCAAGCTAAAGTGTAGGACCAAAACGAACGCCGGCTTTGGTCTTAGCAGGAAAAAGGCAAACAAATTTAAGATTCGATAGTCGAATTCATAAGTAACGCCAAAATCTTCATCGCGGACCTTTAATATGCTGCCGTATGTGAGCCATTGAATCTTTCCGAAACGCTCTCGACCTCGTACGTATTTAAGGATGCATTGTCGACAAAGCCCCAAACTAATGAACTTAAATAAATATAAATACAATCGAAAGACATCCTTTAGTGTATTAGAGATGTTGAGCACTTGAGTAAAACTTTAAAAAAAGTGTCTTTCCAAGCTAATGAACAAATTTCGTCGGTTTGTAGAAGATTGCAAGCACCCATTAAACGAAGAAAAGAAGGTCGGCTGGTTGATTGGGCTAGCGAATCCGTTGCTTTAATTGTTTTTCGTGTATGAGAAATGATGTAAAGCTTGCTTGTAACACTAAAAGCAAAACCGAAGCATTTCGACTAAATGATTAAATTATGGTGACGCAGTTTTCGAAAAAAAAAAATAAATAAATAAGTAAACATCTTTCACAATATTTTCGTGAAGAATGGAAAGCACTCACAAGAATAATAAACATTATCGTCACTTTTAAATAGAATAATATATGATTGGGTAATTTAATGTGCATGTACAGAGATGCATACACGCACAGATATGCTTGCTTAAAGGGTACGCACAAATAGATTGCATTTCCATACGCGTCGCCATACACACATTCGAGATATTTTAAACGTTGTGATTGCGTGTTGATGTTATTGTTACCTGATAAGGTATACGCACAGGCAGTACAATTTTGTTGTACAGACATAACGTTAGGTGTTGGCACTCAGTATCTATACATGCTTGCGATAGTGTTGATATTAAAAAAATTTGCTGCATTTATAACTGCATTGTGTTAATAATAGAAAATTAAATTTACATAGTTAGCATTTAATGCCGAGAATTTTGCTAACAACAATGATAATAATGCAGATGTCGATGTTAATATTCAGGTTGCTTTTGTCGTTGTCGTTGTCGTTGTCGTTGCCGTTGCTGTTGCTATTATTTTTGCTATTGCTGACAATGGCGCCATTTATGGTGATGATGCTTATGATAATGATGTGTGTTGATGATTTAAATACTAACATTACCACTATCAACAGCTAAAATGTCAGCTAAAAACATAACAATATAATTTTATAACAATATTTGATTTAAAGTGTGCATCATGTTTCTGCGCGCCAGTGCGTAACTGTCGATAAATATTCGAAAAATGAATTAAAAAGAAAAAAAATTAAATAAAAAATAAATAAATAAATAAATGAGAAAATTTCAAACGTTTACAATTACAACTAAACTATTGGTAGCACACAAAAATTCTCATATACGGGCTTTTGTAATTATAATTAGATATAAATGCTTATACATAGCTCTATACAAACATACAATAATTTGCAATTAAATCTATTTATGGTATAAATATAAATATAAAATTATTTCACGTTAGCATTTTTGAATCGCTCCATGAGAATGAATATTAAATTGCCCGTCTCTTAGTTTAATTAAATATTTAACTGAAAACTCTTGGCAATAAATAAAATTTTTTTGTCTATTAAAACTAAATATAAATACGACTATAAATGCTTAGAAAATAATTGCCACATACGTACATGCATATGTATGAATAACATCGGACAATGCACGTAATGTTGTGCAAAATTTGTTCCACTTTATTAAAAAAATTCCTATTTGGTTCGCAGATTTCCATATCAAGGTAAGCAATTTTTTGCGTTTGGGAGAGATATCCACAAGTTTTTTCATCACCAGCACCATATTTCAGTAGCAAATGAACTCTGGAACATATACTCTGCAATGCAACGCAATACAGATGTGTAACGCCAATTCCTCGAGCGATATTCCGTTCATGGTATAAACAACGTCTCATAAACATACGCTGATGCAATCATATAATTAACTCATACAAATAGATCAAGGAAAACTTTCGTGGCAGTTTTTCTATAAAAAAAAATGCAAAGAGATTTTCTCTCTATGTTAAAAGAACTTTATTAAACTTAACGCAAAACTGCACAACAACAACTACAATTTTGCTGAGCTACGAACTAAATCTAACCGTTGTTTTACGTTTTAGATAATCTGTTCTGCCTTTCAAAAATGCAAGTATATAGCAAGAGAATAGTAAGCATTCAAATCTTACAATCTTAAAGATAGTCTGAGTAGCCTTCCATCCATGGCAATGCTTGGGTGAGCAGGCGTCCTTCGTCAAATCCAAGCTAGCCTTTCTTGCAGAACAAGCATGTTTTCCTTGTGTGCATTTAATGCACTTCTCTTCTTATACTTTTCCTTATCATTGTGATGAAGGGACCGTTGTAGTGGTTGGCGTTTATTATATGCCGAGGCGCACTTGGTCAAAAACAAAGCAATTTGGACTGCGATCTAGGTTGCTTGTTCAGTTTGCTTTTACTTTTGCGGTATTTAGACCTAGTTTGCAGCTTAGAGTTAAAAAACAAAGTAATTCATTAAATTTCATTATTGAGTCGCTATTGTGTGTCCCGGTCAACTGACGATTCAAACGCGTATCATCGATATTTATCATCGGTTTCTTAAGGGATTACCGCACTGTGTATAATTATAAGGAAGTATGTTGCATTCGTCAGGGCCTTACGATGAAATGAACATGAACCCATTATACTTTTCACGCGATCTTTCAACGATGCGTACGTGATTTTGAAATCATATGGAGGTTATTTTTTGGCCTTTGGGCCTATTAGTGATGGTACCGTAATTTGTTCAAATATGAGATATAGTAAAGGTACGAAACATCGGCCAATCGGCCGTGTATAGGAGGTAAGTCCATTTGACCTAATTTCCTATTAAGAGGCATACTGCTATGCATTGCTTAGAGACAGAGAGGCAATCGTTAGTTTTTATAATAAACGAGAAGTTCGTTACACAAATAAGCCATCGACAGAAGGAGGAAGGAATGCGTTAACGTTACGTAGAATTACTAGGTTTCATTGTTTACAGAAAGCTTGCGAGGGAAAGGAAAAATTTAATAATTTTTAACTTTTTAGATATTATAAAAACAGAATGGTTTTGTCCTGTTTGGAGTCAGGGATACCGTCCGCAAAATACTGAATTAAACTGCATTGTTACAGCGCCTTATTGTGTACTTCCTATATATATATAAAAGAGGAAAAAAAATATGAACAAAAGTTTGTATTCGATACAAATTTAATGCATCCGTTGTTTTAAAAGATTGTGGATGTGGCAACCTTATTTAATTAGATAGTTGGTATAACTAAATCCACCACTGTGCAGACAGCATTTGTTGTTGATTTGCGGACTTTTAGAACAAAAAAAAAGAAGAAGTGGGTCTAGGTAGTTAATAAGAACGGATTAAAATCAAGCAAGAGAAAAATTGACCATACGAATGGTGAATTGTGAAAGAAAGTTCCAACGTGGAACACTTATTTTCAATCGTTACATAAATTTTTATTAGATTTTATTAATTTTTTTTATATTTCTTCTACTTAAACATTCATTTTCCTATTCAGTATGAACGAAAGATTGTACGCATTAGTGAAAGGTTCGTTCTTTTCTTCCGTTGATAAAGGAAGGAGGGAAGAGTAACGAAAATTTTTCATAGCGTTCGACTTGTTGGTTTAAGTTCCAATAGATAACAAATTTAAGTTCGTATGTGTGCAAATTTCTTTAAATATTTTCTGTGTTTGCAAATTTTGATGTATACATACATATATATATATATGGTACGTATTCACAGAAATTTTAATTGTCCTTTGTTATCTTTCGGTGTGAATGAAAGATTTCCTTCATCCAATTTACTGAACGGTGTGGGTAGATGTGGGTAGCAGTAGAAGACACACACTCTTGTTAGTTTAATAACCATTTTCTTATTAAAACATGAAAAATATTTGAATCAAAAGACTACAACAAAAAAGTAAAGGAAAAGGTAAAGAAAACAAAACACTAGGAACAAAACAAAAAAAAAGATGAAATGAAGTGCAACATAAACTTTGTTTTTATCATTATTATCGTTCTTGTTCTTACATGTTTTCAAAAATTAAAGCTACAAGAAAAGTGAAGCTATAAATGTCATATGTCACGTTATGACCAAATGCTCCCTATACTTGATCTTCTAGTCGAAGGACTCATGGCAACAAATGAATGCATAAGAAATCTTCGGAAGCCCTTAAGAGGAATAAGAAACCATTGCATTACCTTGTTCGGTATTAATGACAAAATTCAACAAGTTTTTTATGAGACTCCACGCTGATGTTCGCGCAGATTTCGTTGCCCTAGTGAAATATAGATCTTCACGCTATTCAAGGCCCTTTCGTGCGACTCCGTTACATTCGATACATACTTAAAATAAAAATTCCGTAAGCAGTTTATTAGTAGTCTAGGCGAACCTGTCAAGAACGCCAAGTTCAGCAAACAGGTTTAGTACGGAAGGATGGTACAGTAATAATGGTGGTGAATACTTATCAATAGAGTCGAAGTTATTTTCGTGCGGTCTTTTTTTATTGCGATTTGTTTTATGCGCGCTTTTTTATTCGTGCATTTTCGGCCTAAACTAGTAGTGGGCTCATTTAAGTGGTTATATGGATGAAGAAAGCATGAAGATATCACAGGAGGACTTAGTTCCCATAAAATTAACTTGAGCATAAAGTATATCCACAAACGCTTTGACAAATTCAATAGAACTCCTGGGAGCTCAATTTCATGGACAATGTTTATTGAAAACTAAAATAGAAGACACAATGAGCATGGAATTGAAGATATAAATAAAATAAAATGAAAGTCAAAAGTAAAAAAATGAAAAAAATTCTAAACTATGAAATCATAAACTTCATTTTTTCTCATCGCATACACACACGTATACCGATATGCACAAAGAGATGTATTTTAACATTTTGATTTAGTAAACAGACCCATGTAAGCGAAAAAAAAAGTAGGAAAAAAGCAAACAAGAAAAAAAAAAAAATTCCCAAAGGTCTTATTACCAGACATGATGGTGGCAGAAATAAAGCAACATTTGTCTGTTTTGTTGGCTGCCTTTTCTTCCACTCATGCAATACTTTGAACAAAAATGACCGTTGATGTGTTATTTGTTTCATTTTTCTTCTCTAAATAAAAATAAACCGGAAAATAAACACAAAAAATATAAAACATTTTTCTCAATACACATGTGCTGCCATCAAAAAAAAAGAAAAAAATAAATATTTATATATATATACATATATGATAAAGTAAGTTTAACTGCTGTTGCTGATGCTGACTGGATTAGCCATTCTAATATATACTTGTGCTGATCCTGTGTCATTCTCTAGTTAACCTTATTTTCAGCTTTAAATCAACACACTACACACAGCATTTTGTGATGTGATGCTGATTTAATAGCTTTTTGCTGTTACACATTTAAATTATTGATTATTATTTTTGTTTTTTCTATTTTTTTTCTTTTGTTTTTTTGTTTTTCTTTTTGCTTTCGAAACTGCTGCTATTATACTTGTATGTTGTTTTTGTGTTAAAACCATTACTGATTCAAATATATATGCATATATATATATGTGCATGTACATGTACAACAGTGCAACAATTTGTGGCAACATTTATTCTTATTTCTTTTATTTTTATTTTTTTTTGTTTCTCTCCCGATGAAACACAAGTTGCATACTTTCATTCAAATATACACAAATAAAAACACGAACACATACGCACAAAATGGCAAAAATGCAATTTGTGCTTAACGATTTTTGTTCACGCACTTTTGTTTTAATACATTCTCATACTCATCAACGTATTTGGTTTCATTTAAACCTATATATATATATATATATGCGTCTATGTAATTCCCTTCTTGGTGTTTGTTGGGTAAAAATGGTCGAGAAGGAAACATGTTGAAAGAGTGGTTGTTTATGGAAGGAGTGCGTTTGTAAAGAAAAAAAAAACCATTCATTTGGCTAAAGATGTAATGAGATACTAACCATAAACAAAAGAGAAATATTTTCGTATGTTCGGTTAAATGTATCCGTACAAAATTTATGTATAAACCACTTGGAAAAATTTTTCCGTAAAATGGAAAGAAATCATTAAGATCAAGAAGTGAAAATGTATTCGTTCAACTCTTGGAGCCAGGAATTAATAAAGACATAAGTCCATATTTATGCGCACACGCATACATATATATATATTCTGAATCGACGTATATATATTCTCAAACGATGAGATCCAACGTATTTGTGCCCAAAGAAGCGCGCTAGCGAAAATGGTTCGGATCCGACCACTTTCCATATAACTGCTTATTATGAAATGTCATTATATGAACTATACGAGTAATTGTAATAAGAAAAGTTGTGTAAGCTATATATTGTGTATAGATGCGCATATGGGTATATATATATATATATATATATATATATATATATATGGACAAATTTGGTGCAAACAGGGCCTTGCAAAGATTTGTTATTAAATTGATAGTTTAGCATACTTTGATTTCACCGGGCGGGCAGACGTACGGATAAACCCCACTATCAGATATTGTTAAGCTGAATCCAAATAACGTATTGATCATATCAACGATCTGTTCATAGCAACTATAGAAAAATTGATTAAATTAATTATATAAAAACTTAAAGACTATTTTGATTGATAAATTTCTTTGGGCGTCTTCGCTTGCTCACAATTTAAGTGTTACGAATGTTTATTGTATTTAGATGATTTTTTCCCTTCATTTCAGTTATTAAAGCCATTGGCACAGTGGAATACACATAGACGATTTAGAAAAAATTCCTGTTTTCGCAATTTGCAATTGACGTACAAGCAAAATAAGAAAAAATTAATTATTTTCTCTACAGTTTCCTCGTTTTCATATACAATACGTGGGCCGTCTGCCATCGACGTTAATATTGTATGGATGTACTTTACCACTAAAAAGCTTTGTTGGATGATAGAACTAAATCCTGTTGTAACCTCTAACCTCTTGCACTTTTAATTTGTTTCTTTTTGTTCTCCTTCCTTATATATAATGTTGACTCTAAGTCGAGATAGGAGTTAATGTATCGTAGGTCGATATAGTAGAGCAAAGCCTTATGGATTTGCGTACACCCCTTGAGAAAGAGAAATGAACGAAGACAGTAAAAAGCTAGTTTCGTTTTAGGGCGTAGTTCAGATAGCCGCTACTCATTTGTATTTATAGAGCCCAACGGATGGAAACACAATGAAATATTGTGATTCACAATTTCCTTTCCCCCCTAATGTACGCACGACTAGTGTAACAACAATTTCGGTAAACATCTGGGTATACAAGCATAAAAATTAAATGCTTATTAATTAGAGAAATAAGTTATTTTGAAATATTTATACGTCGCGTTTAAAGAAGTTTTCAATACAGTGTCGTGTAATGTTATCAAACGAGACAAGTTAGTGTAGGGATGTGATATTCTTAGAAAGTCAGTTCTTTAGCCGTAACCACTGTGCAGTTTGATTACAAGCAACACTCAGCGCGCTACGCATATTCTGTTACTTTGACTTTGTATTCTCTGGCATGTACATATATCACGGTATAAACAATTACGTTACGTACGTGTTGGTGTTGTTCGTAAATATTATGTGTATACTTTTAATATGTATGTAGTGTAATTTTCGTTTTGTTATTTTAACAGATTTCTCGTATTACAAATGTACTCGTTTTCATTTCATTATACTGACGGGCATTTCACACAGACATCCACACACACACACTCGTCCACGTACAAATCACCCCCTTCTTGACACGCGTTTATTGTTGTTAAGAAAGAGGAAAAAAGAAGAATTTTAGTTTTGTTCTGTTTTCGCTTAAGACTGACTGACTTGTTTTAAGTCAAAAAAAACTCATAGAAGAGTAGGGATCGTAACAAAGACGTATTCATGCATTCGTACATACACTATTCTACGTATGTGCGCACATGTGTACATGCATTTGTTATATGCGTCATGTGTGACGATATTTAAAGGCAATAAGCATTTACTCGTGCAGTTACAGCTCTTCGTTTCATGGATTCGTTTACATAGTATTGAGAGCTTTCCGTAAGAACAAGTATGTTCGTTTGTAAAGTTTATCGTGGTGTATTCGGTAGACGAGAGCGTTGGCTACTCTTTCAATTTTTTATATACACTTTCTCACACATACACACACGCGCGCGTATGTGCTCCTAAATATTGTAAGTATTGACCGTTGGTTGGATTCTATTTAGCACTGTGTATTATTACTTTTGTTATTGTTGTTGCAGTTGAATTCATTTGTATAATTTTAGTTTTAGTCTTCGTTAGTATTTGTTTTGTTTTTTTTTTTTTCGATATTCTCATATTTTGTTCATATTCCGATTGTTTGCCGACATGAATTTGTGATTTTGCTTGTATTGTATTGTTGATGATGATGACGACAATAACGTCTATACTGACATTGTCCTTGCTAATGGTAATTATGTTTATTGTATTTACTTCATTTTTTTATACGTATTTTCAATGAGTTTATTCCACAATTATTCAGTTTTTCTCGAAGTCTGCTAGTTTACGCTGCAAATTACTCGCGTCCGGTTATATATTTTGTTATGTTATATATGCATACTATTAACATAATAATTTCAATTGGAATGACCATTGGCTCATGTAAAGAGAGAGGAAATTCTATCTTCAAAAATTTGAATGAAAAATCTTTGAAATATATGAGTTCACCTTTAAGGTTCTTGTGCCAAAGTAATGACCGGTATTTTTTGCCGTCTGTGTGCGCACCAAACCAAAAAGAAACAAGAAACAAACAATCAAACCAGCATCTGCAGCAACCAGTGGAAAAAAGGCAAAATGATTGTATAAAAGGGCTACATGTGAAACGTAACATATCGGTTACCACTGTGGCTGAACCCTCAAAATTTCATAGTGTACCGATCATTCGTTTATGAGTTCATATTTTCAAACCTGTGAACAAATTCAAGTTTTGTCTATTGACTAAATACTGCTTTCTACTGCAGTAAACATACTGTTCATACATAGCTCCTCTCGTCCCAAAAGAACAAAATTTCGGTATTTTGCTGATTTTTAAGACGATCATACGAACACCGATAATGCTAAAAGCACTGATAGCTGACATCCTACAAAATTATCAAACGGCACATTAATAACTATTTTGCAACAAAATTTATGTATGAGAAAATGGTTTCCAGGGGGAAAAACACGTTAAAAGTGACTAATTCAAAATCCGGTTTTTCATGCGATGTTTGGCAATGAACGGAGCATAGATCAACTTTTACTGTCCTGAATGTAATCGACAATGGAAAGAAGGAAGCTTGTGAAAGTTGAATTCTCCGAAATTTTTTTTTTTCTTTAGTGCAGCGAACTATTGATCTATTTATCACTCATATGAATTCGTAGTGGTAGATGGCAACATAAATTGCTTGTTCTCTACAGAACCAATAATTACGTTGCAAAATTTTTTACTTTCTCTTTATTGTCAATAGTTCCTCTAGGGTTATATACAAAACGAGAAGCTATGCGACTGAAATCAATCACTTACAGCAGCTAAGTGATGTTTATAATGGTTTACTTCAACCAAATAAAATCGTCATTAGCCTACTAAACAAAACTTAGCCGAAGAACACAAGCAATATGCCAAAAGTTATATCGCGATTTTTCATGATCATGACTTTTAGCCCTACATGTCAAAATTCGCCCAGCAAACGTTATCACCACTGAACTGAAACTTTGCTAATCTCCCTGCTTTATTCACCGCCTAATACTAGTTTCAATTGATGACTTATTGTCTATTGGCGCAGAGCTCCAATTGTCGCGATTATACATGTAAACCGTTGTTTACATGGAAAGGCTCAGAAGAGTGTGATAACGGCTAATATCGTCAGCGAATTTATATTAGGTTGGAAAGAAGTGAAAATACGTGGGTAATGATGGGAAATACTTTGAATAAAATGCTTATCACAATTTTCTTGGAATAAATGTCGTTGGGTTTTTGAAACGAGCTATTAAAATGTATAGATAATAATAAAATTTCATTTGACAAGTTTTAGCAGGTTCTTATTTTTGATTTCATACTGTACATCCTTGGTGGTACAAGGGTATATTAAGTTTGCGCGAATACCCAGAAGGACTTGAGATAGATTCACTTTTTATTATACTGATCAGTTCAGCATCGTTCAGCATTTTTGGATCGATTTAAGCTTGTCTGTCTGATCGTCCGTCTGTCTTGTTTTCCTGTGTTCAACATACAGGTGGCTATTTTTGAGATATTTTTATGGTACACAAATCCGTCTTAGCCCAAGGCAGAATGCTATTGAAAATGGTTCGTATCGGAACACTTTTTCGATCATTTCCCCTATAACGCCTAATTTTCAAAAGTCATTATATGAATACCTGTAGAACGGTGTATAAAATCGAAAAGCTTATCAGTCATTCTACTCACATCAAACATTATATAGCATCAATCAAACGTGCATATGCGATGCACGAATGTTCCATCATCTTCTTCAGCTTTGTCTCGCCATTCCAGTTCCAAAAATATGCATCTTCGAAGATATGAGCACTGAGGAATTAAAAACGTTGTTGATAATACAGTTTTATTAGAATTGCTCGTCCACTAAAGCAGGTTGTGCATCAAGTAAGTGCCTTCTTATTAATCGACTTAGACAGTTTTACGATTATCACTTTGGCAATTTCTGTGAAGACGTTTTTAAAAAACTTAAATGACTCTCGCCTCGTTTCACGCTCAATACCGTTGCTAATGGAAGTTTTTTATTCTCTTTCAACTAAAGAGTACTACTACTACCTTTTCCTTATTTAGTGGCATCATTAAGCGTTTTTAAGGAACATTTTTTTAATGAACTTTTTGTGACCGGCCGTTTAGCTGTCTGATTGAAATTACATATATTTTTTTCCATTTTTTAGGAGTGCAATAAAATTATCTTTCCACTATAATTTTGATCAAACTAATAATTTATTTAAAATATCAAACTGAAACATCACTTACGATACACTTCGCGCAGATGCATGTAACACTATCATTATGCCGATCGATTCAGAATCACTTTCTGTCCGTCAGAGGTTTGTCCACGAATGTTTGTATTCTGCCCATAGATCAAAATTATTCAGATATTTGAACAAAACTGCTTGGAAATTTCGATCGGAAAGGTCGATTTTTCCGATTTTTTTTTTTTTGTATTAACTAAACATAAATTCTTTATTTATATTGTTCAGAAATTTTAATTGTAATTTTGTTTTAAGCTTGCGTTATTTGTATCTCCATGGTTGCATGTATCTGCTTATCTAAGTTGTTCGTTTTTAAAGTGGTCTACTTACTGTAAAGCTACATAAACTATACAAACATGGTTCATAAACAAATTTATACGCACACATACATATATAGATACATACATACATACATACATAGATATATACATGCATATATACAATCATATATACCTAAGTTACGCTTTAAGTCCATTCGCTTCATTTTATATCCTTTAATGCAAATTTTTTACATATCATTCTCATCATTTTTTTCGCATTGTAATCCTTTTCCTTCTCATTCGCTACACGTGTGCTTGGGATTGTTCATCCAATGGTTTTTTTGCTTTTTCTATGTATTCTATACAAAATATTTCTATGACGATCATTTCAATTTTTACACCCATCACTAGTGTGTAAATGTATACTAAGTCTTTTTCACCTTGGATAAAATTTATTATCTCGAGCTTTGGTAAAGTTCCAAAAGTGGGTATAAGCATCATCCAGAAGACATTATTGGTGGATTTAAATCTTGTCCAACGTAATACATGATAAACTAAAATTTGCAATAGATGCTGTAGTAAAATCCAAGCTGAAAACGAGTAACATTCATTCGTTCTTAATAATATTGCCTCTACGTGAAGTGGATTTTTAAACCTATTATAAAACTATAAAACTATTTTTGTGTGATCTCCAATTGCGAATGATTGTGTCAGCAGGGAATTCGCATACGCATCGGAAATGCCACCATAAAGGCAAAGCAGAAAAGAGTTTCTCGCACATTTTATTGAGTTAACTTGAAGATGTGTTAGTTGCAGATGAGGAGGGTTTTCGAAATTCGTCGTAAATATGAGTTCAGTTTTCCCACTTGTTTCTTTCTTTTTTTACGTACGTTGCTTAAAAAGTCCCCTGAGTGTTTTTCAACATAACAATATTATACATGTACAATAGCAGCAAATTGTTGGTTAGTGTTTGTTTCTCATTGTAAGCAACGTTTTAATACGTTTTAGTCATTTCGCATTATTATCGCCCTTTTTTTTTGTATTGAACATAGAGTTTTAACATTTTATTTATTTATTTATTTGTTGTTTTTTTTTATGTTTTCTTCCCTTATTTTTCACTTCTGTTTTGGTTGGTTTGCTATTTGATATGTTTTATGGTTGGCAGAAATCATAAACAACATTCGTGTCTTTTGAAATCCTTGTCAGTTAATTTTATAACTTACGGATTTTTTTACTTTAACTTTATCATATCGTTTGTTACCCACATGTGACCATACGTTAACATTCTGGATCAGAGTTAAATTTCAAATATATCTGGATAGATCACGTTGAGTGTTCATCAAGTGCTGCATGGCTTCCATATTAGTTTCCGAGATGTTAGAAAAACTAAAAAGTATTCAAAAGCTAGCCTTAAATGCGCTCGTATATGGGATTTGTATGGAAATAGTAGAGTATATTAAATTTTTCATATCGTTTGTGTTCGCTTGTTAATCAAACTCTTTGAGCCATGACAATTGTATTTGAAACATCAATATTGAAAAAGTATGTTATAACTTTGCTGTTTTCTTTGCTTGGTTCCACTTTGCAAATTGGTTAATAACCACATTCAGAAGAAAATTAAAAATCAGAAAAATCATCAAGGTTGTTATGCTTTCATTAACACTTTAGAACTGTTTTGGAATAATTAGTACATATGTATATAGTGTAAATATAGTTTGTATTAATTGTAATTTTCTAAATCGATATAATTTCAAGTAACACGTCACTCAATAATTTCGTATCAAGACGTATATATGCAGCTTGACTGTTGACGTATCCATACGATTTTTGGAGAGTAACAATTTTCGAACGAGCCGTGTCGAAAGATCACGAGATCCCGATCATTAGTTTACAAGTTACATTTGTTCTAATGAGGCTACTTTTTATATCATACATGTATGTATTTGCCAATAGTGGCGACGTCTGCACGTCATCCTACGAGCGATATGGAACGTATGTTATAAGGGTACACACTAGATTTACGGTTTCGATTGCAATGTATACAGATATCTATTAAATATTCGGTAAAGTAGATAGTTGTGATAGTTGTTGTTTTCTTTCTTTTGTTTTTTATAATTGTCAAGCAATTCGAAGACTACCCACTAAAGATGCCGACACGGTGGATACAGGTGGGCGAAACGATAGGCATCAGATGGACCGACGGTTCTTAAGCCCTTCTTGATGGGACATATGTCAGCACAAACTTAACATACCCTGTACCATAAGTGGTGCACTGTAAAAAAGCTGGGTTAAAAATATCGTCTCTCACTAGCCACAGATTCTTACTACATTTCGGGCAATACATGAATATCACGACGATAGAACGACTCGCCATTTCGGGTCGATTGTCATGTTTGGTGAGGTGGAAGCCACGATATTTTACGTTGAAATTCTCGAAATATAATTCTCATTGCCCGTATCACCATGTGGTAGTAGTATCGATGCAGGCGAAAATTTCGGAAATGAAACTTCAATTTCCAATCGTTCTCTTAATCAAGTCACAGGGCATCCATTATTGACCCTTTTGAATTTTTTCCACCGTAGATGTTCGGAAATATGTTCACGAGTTCAACAGTTGGTTTTGTATTTGCAAGCCACCGCCATCTAATATCACTTGCAGATCGGCATTTTCGATTGTTACTGGTTTTCCGAAGTGCTCCTTGTGCTTAGTTACGGAATCGCTATATCTAAAGTTTTTAAACCAATTTTCGGTGGTAGTTTTCAATTATGCATTTGCCGTAGGCCTCCTTAAGCAAACAATACGTTTTAGCTGCGTTTCTATTCTTTTCCTTTTCTTTCTTCTTTAACTAAAGCAGAAAGCTAAGCTTCCAGCAAATATTGTGTATATGGCGCACACACGGCGTGTTCGTTGCCAGGCAAAATATTTTTGCGTTGCGTGTAAGTGCTACGACATTGCGATTCCGTTATTTTTATTCACGTATGAAAGCCGGCAACTTAGTTGCGCACCGAGCATTTCAGAGATCTTGATATGTTAGTTAATCAAATATGAGATTTTTTGCAATAAGTCGGTCTAAACTAAGGGAGAGAAGTATTGGTGGTAAATATAGCTGTTTTGTATATTTGTTTTGAATGTTTAAAGATATTTAAAGAAAAGCTCTCAACAATTTCTTTTTCTCTTTTTTTAATTTTTTACACACATGTATTCCGTAAATTTTTCACAGCATGAGTCATCAGTTAAAAATATTGATGTGCTTTTATTTTTGTGAATTGAATAGTTTATCCATTTGCACTTAGGCGTCACTTAGGTGATGTTTGTTGGTTCGATTGAAATATTGTTACTTCAAAACAGAAAAATCAATTTTTTATTTTTCTTTCTTGTATGCTTCTCTTTGTATTTGTTCTTTCAGCCATAACTAGATACCAATTAATCTATTTCATTTCATAAAACGTTCAAAAGAAAAAAGAAGGAAACCATTTTTCTTTCCAATCACTAACACCCACTTGAAAAATTGCACACATATATATAAAAATCTACACTCATACGCGTGTGTGCATGCATATACATGAATCACTAATTAAGATTAAGGAAAGGAAACAGAAAATGCATGAAAAACATAGCTAGTGATTTTTAAAAGATCTTTTATCAACAGGACATAGAGAAGAGAAAAGATCTAAGAAACAAGTTGAACATAACCTAACTGTTTTTGTGTTGAAGTTTGTATTCTTTTTAAACAATCAACAGATGGCTCGCCTTTTGATTAATATTTTTATTGTCTGTAAATTTTACCGTTATCTATGTTATATAAAGGTAGAAAAAGAAAAAAATTTGATGTATTCCTTTTTGTATTCATACAATTGTATGACCATTTTCAACTATTTTGGCAATTTTATAAGCGAATATTTCTAATTAATGAAGATCTACTGCATTTTTATTTATTTTTTTTCAATTTCATTACTAATTAAATTATTTTATTCACAAAGTTGAAACTTAAAAGTCGTTACTACGTTATAAGTGTACAGTATGTTGAAAACTTCACTTTCGCGCTTAGCGTCTTGTAAAGCTACGAATGTACAATAATGAACAGATATGAAGTTCGTTCGATTCGTTTCGAATCTCCCAAAATAGTATATTTAAGGAACATCGAAACTGTATATGTTTATATTTTTGCTTAGAGAATCGTTAACATTGATATTTACTTAAGTAGTTAAGTCAATAATAGCAGCAGAAACAATGACGACAACAACAATATATCGTTCTCTTCTTTTTCTGGAATTTTAGTAGTTTTTCTAAGACTTTTTACTCTTTTTATGTTGACTAATATTATGTTGACTGAAAGTACACAACACTAAATGGATGTAAGTTAGTGTTACACATATGTATTCGTATATGTGTGCCTATGTATGTAAACAAAACATATACAGTGTAAATATAAGTTAATGTAATTTTATGGTGGAAAACTGCTTTGGCGATATGAACTTGCGCGTAGTATTATGTATGTATTCACATATACACGCCCGTATATGCGTACATATATAAACGCGCTTGCATATATATATGTGCATAGTTGACTGTATTCATATTGAACTCAACACAAGCGCGAAGACAAAAAGAAGGAGTAGAAAATGCTTGAGTCATATTTATGACCATTAGTTTTGATTATAACGGCTAACAAAATTGTTGTCATTGCCACTGCTGTGTCTATTGTTTTTGTTGCTATTGTTTGTGTTGCACTTATGATTTTATTAGTTGCGTTGTTCTTCTTCTTATCGTTTAGTTTTCTTCAGTTTCTTTTTGTTACGATTTGTTGCCGAACTTTGGATTAGAGTCGTTCAAAAAATGACTAAATGCTCATACTATGACAATGATGACAACAATGATCTTATGTTGGTGATGATAGCGCATAACAAAGGCTGCCTTCGAATGATGTTTCGAAACATTAACAGCAACAAGCAAAAAAAAAAAGAAGAAAAATGGCAAAAATTGGAATGGAAATTGAAGCGAAGGACAAGTAAAGTCAATGTTTAAAATATGGTAGCAGCAGTTCATTGCGATTTTCTGCAAGTTCTCTTTTGTTGAAATATTTTCATACGCTTACAACCACTTATTGGCTGGTGTTTTTCTGTTGCTTTCAAAACATGTGTCATTGGATGCTACATATAGAACTTTAGTTAATTTTTATAATCCAATACTGAAGGTCAAGTATATTCATTTTGTTATTCCGTTTGTAAAATCCTTCCACAAAATCAATATGTACTTGGCGTATCATTTGGGAGGCGGTCTCGAAAACCAGTCGTTAAGCTTCGAAACGTAAAGCAAAAGATTGTAGCGTAAAGTAGTATTGTTAGCCTAAGTAGTTAATAGATTCCCTGTCAAACTGTTTGCAAGTAGATGCCATTTCGTGGCACATGCACCGTTTCCGGTACACGTCAACACTTTTGTTAATCTTGAAAAGGTCGTTTTTTTCCTTTTTTGAGAGAGAAGACCTAAACTTGACCACCCTATGTGTAAAGCTATGTGTAAACGTTTCCAACAGTATTGTAAGCGTCATTATTTCGCATAAAATAATGATGAGAATAATTTTTAGATTCTAATTTTAAAAATCGACTTTTGCACACGAGTGTACTTTAGCATGTACCGAAAACGATAAACGCACTACACTTTCTTGATTAAAAACTATTAATTGCTGAAGTGACAAAACTCTATATTGATGGGAACTTTCGGGACTGTCTACTAAGTAGTTGGCTCAAAGCAGTGATTTAAATTAGGTGCCGTCCGGTTGTCCCTTTCCGGTTATTGTATTGAACGAAAAAATATTAAACAAGGGCTTTATCTTAATTACAATCTATCGTTATATGAATTGTCGCGGCATAGTCGAAGTGCTAATGGAATTCATCACAGATCTTTAATTATCGTCATCCGATCCGACCATCACTCGCATGATATTAAGGTAAATATCGGTCAAATCGAAGTGTTATGATATTAATATATCCCCTTGTATACGCAGCACTTTGTAGGTGAAAAGAGAAATTGAATTTTCTTCAAAGGATTCTGCAATCAGTATATTATAGGAGCAATTTTAGATTTTTGCAAAATCGCTATAACAATAAAGGATAATGAGAATTCGTGTGGAACTTGTCATAATTCCTCGTATGAATATATATATATCTTCTTTCCTATTCATATACTTTCAAGTTTTTTCGTAAATAATCTGTGTGGTTAGCTTTTGAATTGCGTAATTTTCTATTTTTCAAGCATGAAATTGATAACAAAACTTCAAGGTTCTATCAAAAGAATAAATGATACTGCATTGTTGTTGTTGACAACTAACCCTTTACATGTAATGCAAAAACAACGACTAACTAACACAAAAAAATGTACTCAAAAATCGAACCATTAAATATTTTGTTTTTTCATCAATTTCATGAAGAATAGAAGAAAAGATATATATATATATATATATATATACGGAAAAAACGAAAATACTTGAATTTAAAATTTATACCGTGCATGTGTGTACATATGTAGCTACACGCGTTTGTTTGTTAGTACATTTTCAATTGTTATTAGTTTTATGTCCTTCGATAGTATGTGGAAAGTAATTGGATTTGTTGATGGTCTATCGTTTTCGTTCATTGGTTGGCTGATTTAGTTTTTTTTTTTCTTTTTTGTATTCAGTTCTGTATATGCTTTCAAGTACATCTATAAAGAATATTTGTACAGTTGCATGAATGGTTTATTGGTTGGTTGACTGGTTGAATGAATGAATGAATGAAAAGCAAAATGAATGAATGAACGGATGAGCGTATATGGCTGATTGAATGTTCCAGCCACACAGGAGTTCATTTTATTTCTTTCCTCCTTTCATTTTCTTGTATACTTCATGCATTTCTGTTTTCGTTGTAAAATTTGGTAACAAATTATTATTGTAACAGCTTACTGTAGTGCTTCAGCACCGGTTTCCACACTTGATAACAAATCAAAATAATAATAATAATAATAATAATAATAATAATAATAATAATAATCGTTGCATTTTGACAGTTTGATATATTGTAAAGTATAATGACGGTCTAACTATACGGCGATAGGAACGTTATTCAATTTTAAAGTACATGCAAAGGAAAATGAAGAACATTTCAAATTTGCTTGGATTATCTTTGCTTGCATTTGTTTAAAAATAATGTATAGCGTGTTAGTTGGAGGTATGATTTTAAAGATACTTAAATATAAAAAATATTCATATATAATCATAAAATTGCACAGGATTTTGAACGTAATACATCGGTCAATAATTCTTGGGAATGAGCGAGAAAAAACATTCAACTTTATTCATCGGCACAGGTTTCTTTCCATCTAACTATTTAGTGTTATTTCGGTGGCTTGTTTTTTATAGCAGGATTTCTCTGGACTCTCAAAATACGCTTCAGTGTCCACAACGACTCAATCATGCATCACATACATCCTTTCGTCTGGAACATGTTCTAGAGGTTTGAACACAGATAATAGTTGCTTGGCACCAAACTTTGAGAATATAATTAGCGGAGGAACAATGCAATGTGCAGATCATGCAGTAGCCATCGATTTGTGACTCTGTGCATTTGTTTAGCTGTGCGTGAACACAGTAGGGTTTTCTGATTCCCAAATTTGAATGCCAAATGGTGAATATCCCGCCTTTTGATATCTTTAGGATGTCAGCAATGCTTTGTAATTATTTTTTACGACACTTTCGATGGCTTTTGGTGTAACCACCTCCTTTTCGGGCGTCCGCTGTATTTAGCATCATCTGTGTCCGCATGATTTTGTTTAAGATAGACAAACAGAAAATTTTCGGCATAACACTGCGCAAGTTGCCAATGCTGAGTTTCAGTAATATTTTTCGCATATCAAAAAGCAGGATTTTTTCAACGAACACACGAAATTCGAGTTTTTCCATTGTCTTGCCATTCAAACGGCTGTTAAGCCGGTAAGAAAATAATCGAAATGAGATGAACATTAGTGAGATGTCCTTTAATTTAATTTTTAAAAATAAAATGAATTCTTCTGTAGGAGAAGACATTTATTTGTCAGTACCGCGAATTATTGATCAATGTGTTGAGAACTCATTAACAAATTTCGTACAACTTTTTTTTTCTTTAGACCAGCTATTCAGGGAATGTCTCCTGCACGCGCGAGCACTGTGGCTGTCAGAAAGGGTTATGGGTAGAGAGGAACGGAAAGAAAGAGTAATGTTTGTATGTGTTTGGCTTAAAAGCGGACATGATGAAGAAGACTACAGCTAGTAGATAGCTCCAGTGGCGGGCAGTGTGATTGAAAAACGACAGATCGTTGCAGTATGTCGTAGGATGTGCTGGCAATTCCAGGGCGAGTGGGTGGGTACACTAAAAAGCCTTGTGATCCTGGTAAAGAATTTAGTTGGGGGCCATACCTGTTTTAACTCTGTAGAACATTTGCCCTAGATGTACTTATACATATGCACCACATAGGCCATATTAACCCGATGATCGATGTTGTCGACAATTTTGGATACAGCTTCGTCACCCATGAGCTTTTCGCTATATACGGTCAAGCGCAAATCTGTCCAGGATATACAAACTGCCGCCCATACATGTGAGTTATACTGTAATTTTGGTCAGATATACGCGATTAGACTAACTTAGAATCTTGAGCTGATCAATGTGCAAGGGAAATAGCCGAAAGGTCGAATAAATAATTTAAAATGTTACTAAGTTTATTATATATTTGTGTATATGAATTAGACGTCTAAAAGAATAAAAATGTGATCAGGTTTGCTTTAGAACGAAACAGCGCGTTCCGATCCTTCCTCCTCGACGGCGTACGAGCAACTGCTTCTGTCCTCTGTCTCACTTCCCTTATATATGTATTCTGAGGAGGAAATCCGATAAATTTTCCGAGAGTCTACAAATAGCACAATCTGCGTGGAAGATAAGAAGCTTAGAAAATTTCATTTCATTTCATAATGAAGCTTCTGTAATAGTTATCGATAATGGAAGCCAAAAACAAAATTCTTTTTTCTATAAAATATCTTAGATAGGGATTTGTTCTCAGTACCTTAAAAATATTTTTAAAGTTGTTTTTTATTTTTATCTTTCTTCTACTGATAGAAAATTATGACCGTACTTTTGCTAGAATACTTTTTTGCTTTTGGCTCACGCATTGCATATTTTACATTTTTCGTTTTGTGTATCCCCTTTATGAAGTGCAAGTGAAGAAAGCATTCCCCATGGTTCAGTCACATAATTGCAATTTGTAGCAAATGCTGTTAAGGGAAGATGCACGCACGACCTTCAAGTTTATACAGTCAACCAATGCGTAAAGTCCCTAAACAAAAATATCTTTTCTATGCACAGTCCTTGTATAGAAGAACAGAGAAATATGGTAAGCTCGATATAGTTGCGTGCTATTCATATACAATGTAACGTAAGGTGAGAGAGGCCATCATAAAAATTAAAAGTGTAAAGAAAGTAATAGAAAGTATATTGCAAAATGAGACTATAACCAAATTTTCGTATACCCGTACATATAGTTCAACCATCGAGCGTTCGAGGAAATCCAAGTGTTTGAAAACAATGACTAATCGATTGTTCCCGGTTCTTATCCACAGCTTGGCTCATAAAATTGATATTTTTAGCAGTAGGTTTACGTTTTTAACGATTTGAATTTGTAGAATCACAAACAAAGCCATCTGATCCGAAATTTTCAATTGGATTACAAATTGTGCAGCACTTTAGATCCATAATATTGAGCATAAATTTCCTTGTTTACGTACGAAACGTAATTATATAATACTAATTTGATCATCTGCAATTAGCAGCAAAATGCAAAACTATTTTTATTGAAAATTACTTATCTTTAGTTTACTTTTACTGAGTAAAGCTTAAAAAGTGGAGAGAGTTAAGGAAAAAGACTCTTTTTAACATATATCCTATCTCTTGGTTGTATGGAGCGAAAAATTGGAAGAATTTAGAATAAATGCACCTCTTCTGCAACGATCTGCGACGAGAACGACATTTCTTACTTCCTATTGATGGCATCTAAGAGAGCATGATTTTATGATTTTGGAAATTGAAACTATTTAGTGGAATCGAGTCTTTCGTGTTTAGTCTTAGATGTTACAGGCCTCGAAATTAATTTAGCATGCTTTCAATTGTATAAAAATTTAAATTTCTCTACACATTTCTGCATTTCTGTGAACCACTTACTTGGCCACCGTAACTTAAATCTGTACGTTTACGTCTGCGTGTGTGAGAGAGTGTGTATATATATATATATATATATATATATATATATATATATATATATATATATATATGTATACATGTGCGCGCGCGCGTGTGTGTGTATTTGCTTAATAACTTTAAAGAAAATAATAATGTAAAAAAGATGGAAAATTAAATTAATTCCCAAAATCCCCGAAACATTTGCTTTAACAACACAAACGCTTATGAGCGCAGAAGAAAAATTTCTTTACTTTTGCCAACAAAGAGCCGAGAGATTCAAAAAGCAATAGCACCAGCAATATTGTGTAGAAAATAGCATCACAAAGGTGGCATGAAAAACAATTGTTGCCTGTTGCTGCCGCAGCTGCTTTATGCGCGCTTCTGTACTTTGTATACCCGAACTAGTAAAGTTCAAGTAAATTTTGCATGTTGTACGCGTTTTTCAGAATTTTATGTTATAAAATTTTTTACTTGATTTTTTTCCTATTCCTTGCAAAAACCTACAACTTTCCTTTGTTCAAACCGTAAAGAAAACTGGAAGGGAGAAGAGGTAACTATATATAACGGCAGAATAAGAAGGACAGAGAGAGAGAGGGAGAGAGAGAGAGAAACAGATATCGAATGATAGAATGCAGGGAAGGAAGAGTGAGAGAGAAATTTAGATTAAACAATTGCCGCAAGTTTTTGATCTTATTGCTCTTGTTGGTCCAATCGTTATTGTAGTTGTCGTTGTTGGCGTTGTTGTTATTTTGGGTAAACGTTCACAAAAAAGTTTTGCTCGGTGTTTTTTTGACGCGTTGCGAATAACCAATGTAGGGTTTGGCAAGCTGCAGATGGTTATTTTTTTAGCGTTTATTTGTTGAAAGTTTTAAACCAGCAGCGCAAGCTATAGCAATAGCAATAGTAGTAGCGGCAGCAACAGTGGTAGCAGCAGCATCAGCAAAAAGTTGACAAATTCTTTTTTGTTTTTGCTTTCTCTTGCAAGTAATTCAAAGCCAACGGTTTCTATAGTGCGTGCGTATGTGTATTTTATAGTGGTTTCAAAGTTTTGCAAGTTTTTCCCTGATAATCGTTCGTTTTATACCGAAACAGTTAAATTGTGTTGTTACGTGTTGGGTACAAAAAAAAATTTTTTTTAAACAAAACAGAATAATTTTTATATAAAAAAATATTTAAAAAATTTTTTTGTTTTTAAGTTTTCCTATTCAAATAGAAAGAAGTTATTTAGTTGTACAGTAGCGTAGATGTTGCAGAAGATTTTCATAAGGAAGGACAACAACTGTTGTTGTAGTTGCGTTAAGTTGTTAAGGTTTTTTGTTTTTTGTTCTTTGTTTTTTTTTTTTCTAAATGCTACTCGAAATGCATGACGTTAAGCGAGTGCAATAAAAGTTTTATTTTTTTTATTTTTTGGTTTGTGTTGTATTGTGCTCCGTTTTCTTTTGTTTTTGTTTTCCAGAAGCTGTGATGCATTTTAATTAATTTCACAACAATTACTACCAGCCACTATTTGCAATACATACATGTTCACAACAATTACAATAACAACAACCACAAGGGTATTAACAATACACCGTACGTAGTAATAATGGGCAGCCAGTCATACAGGAAAACTGTGAACATACAAGAGTATCCGCTGACGACGTTGATGACTGCAGGGGCTATAGACTTTTGCTACATAGCTTGTTAACATATATATATATACATACATACATACACACACACATAGAGAGAGAGAGGAAGAGAGATAGAGCGGACGCGCTATTATCGTGTGTGTCGTTCTTGTTGTTTTTGTTGTTCCTGAAAAGTGTGTATAACACCAGACACATTTAGGTTTGCTGCTAGGCCTACAGCTTTATTGTAGACACCCCAGCAACAAAAGTATGCAGCAGCTAGTTAGGCCGGAAAAATACAATTTGAATGGCTTAGAATTAACAGGAAAAGGAAATAAAAACAAAGCTAAAAAAAGTCTGGAAAATAAACGTTGAAAAAGCGCTGTTTCTTCTTTAATGTACATATATATGTACATATATATATATATATGCATGTTTGTGTGATTATGCATTATATTATATTATAGAAAAAGAAAATACGCAGACTACATGTACAACTCTTTTCTCCCATTTTGCGAAACAACAGCAGCAGCAGAAATCAACCCTAAAGTTAAAATAGCGTTGCGTTACTCTAACTTTTTTTTTTGCTCACGCTACTGCAAGAGCTGGTGCAGTTATCAAGAACAGACAGATAGACACGAGGGCAGCAAAAAAGAACTGAAGCCTGAACTTTGCTTGATGGGAAATGGCGGGGGGCAGAGAAGGGAATCCAAGCAACTGAATAAAACACTCATTCAGTTATTATATTGTAAAGGGTGAATATAATGACGGCGTAGCATTTTTTGTGTACGTAGGCATATATATATGCGTGTTACTGTGTATATTGTTAAAAGGATTGGCATTAGTTTAAAATTTTTATTGCTATCAAACATTACTCACTCCTAACGCACTTCGATGTTGAACCAAAGATATGCGTGAAACATCACGCAAGTTCTAAAGAACGCATAGAAGAGGATGATGCACCTGATACTCCAACAGTGGAGCAGCATGTTTCGCGTAGATAATGAAATATTTATTTACAAGTATGCACTTGAATTGTGACAGTAAAACATATCACACTTTAGTTTTAACCTCACCGCGGCTACACTCTAGCATGCATTTTTTCACTGAAGCTTTTCTAAGTTAACACTTAACATAGAAATCTTTTTCTTGCTTCTTCTCCTGTTTTTCTTCTTTTTGGTTTTTTTATTTAAAACAAAAGATTTGTACGAGTATGTTATGGAAAAACAATAGGAAAAAAGAAAAAGAAGAAACAAAATCTCTAAAAAAATAAAAATAAAAAAAGGAAATACTCATGTCTACACGTACAGACACGCGAATCTTTAAACGTATATACATCCTGTTGCTAAAGAAGACTACAATAGCAGCAACAGACGACGACCAGTAAATATAACAATTGCTCTTCAACGTAGACACAAAACGTGCTTTTTAAGCGTTCTAAGCTCATCATCATCATCAAGTAGCCGTACACACATACGTACTTGCTTCGCTACATATATTCAAACACCTTTTCCATTCATTTCTAGAGCTGTTGTATTTTTTGTTTTTCTTTCATTTTGTTTTATTTTTTTCGAAGCTATTCATTCATGTCTCATCCGGTAATCATGGCGAGCGCATGAGAAAGAAAAAAAACAACTGTTGTGTTTGTTATATGTTTGCTGTTGTTTGTTTGCTGGTAGCTATAACAATTACCTTTAGATGATGCCACTGCTTCCTACTACTGCATATACATCGTCAACTCATTGTCATTCACTTGTACATATAGTCGGCATTCATTCACTGTCAGTCCGCCAGTTGTTTAGTTATTGTGTGTATATTGAAATGAATTTATGGCTTGTGCGTAGTTCAGGGTATATTCTCACATTTACCTGCCGAGACTTAACTGTAGCTACAGTAAAATCTCTCGGTAACGGATTTTAGATTTTAATTATCTTGAAAAAAAGGCCTTCATAAGCCATTCAAATCAATCATTTTTCTGTGTGATTTTATAAGAGATTTGATTGTCTATTTTAAGATTTACGCGATCTTTTTTTCACGTCATTTTATAATCATTTTTGGTATGATAGAATATTTCAAAGCAAAACAGAAACATCTGTTATGCGCTAAGGGCTACTATCAAGAGTCCTTACTGTATTTAGCTAAACGTTGCTTAATTCTTGGATGATATCAATTCTCGTAAATATTTTTTTTGTTTTTTTTCTTTACATTACGAATGCCCCGCAATGTTTAATGACTTAGTTAGACAAAAAGTATACATTTTTTGCCTAAATATGTATGTTTGTTCATGGTCGAGTCTGACTGTATATGGATTAAAATGCTTTATGGACTTCAGCCAGGACGATGAATAAAACTACATTATTTCTTATAATAAAAACCTCAAAAATGTACTCATTTGTCGAAAAAAACTGGTCGCCAAGGATTTCTATAAATGTAAAGTTGTTAGTTGATTTCATCTGATTACGCCGGGCAGATGTTCATTTATAACGCTTAATGAATGCATTCATCTTATTATATCTAACGCAGAGTGAACGACATCTAAAATTGATTTTAAATTGCGCTAAATAATTTGCATGAATGTTAATAACAGCAGAGAAACTATGTTGACCTTAAGCGGGGAGAGAAGTGTTTTCATTCATCACATTCTCTTTCGACCTAAGCTGAATTTTCACTTGAAACATCTATTAATTCGAATTCAGTTGTCAGTCCGTTAAGCAAACATCATTGAAATTTGATCTGATGAAGCCTCATACCAGTGAATTGCGCGTATCGATTATAGTACAGATCTCTGATGGATTCTGAAGAGAATACGTAAACTATTCCCACTGTTCCACGTATTTTCTTGGTGGTGAGTAAGGAAATGCCTTCAAGAAGTGTTTGTTCAGTGAAACCAGATACCAATGTTTAATGAAGTATTACTTTGTTTTGATGAAGAGAAAATCATCGGTTATATTCGACATTATACACGAAAATTACTTACCAATGTATTCACTAAATTTCCCCCAGTTAGTTAATCAAAACATAAACTCTTTTATGCGCACATATGCACATTTGGTGTATGCGTGTGTGTGTACGCGCACGTATATATGTGTGTGTAATGTATATTTTATTGTATATTCATTCGACTTGAATTCAAAAACTCTTCATCTGCTATTTCAACTTTCAACTCTCTCCTGCAATTGCTATTCTAAGCATTATTTTTTTTTGTTGTGCAATGTGATTTTTTTTTGATATTTCTTTAAATAAGCAAAAAAAGTAAAAATATGTTCACTTTGATGCGACTTTTGGATACCCATCGCGTACATGAAAAGCTTTTGTCACAAAAATGCGATTTATTATCCTGACTAAGGGTGACAGGAAAAATTATGTGAAAATTTATTCTTTATGAAAAAGTTATTCCCTTCATGTTACGAATCTTGCCGCCCTGCTCCCTGCTGTTAAACTTCGCAACACTTCGCTATGCAAAAGACATGGCAGAGTAATTGGACAGGCGAACGACCGGCTAAGATGGAAGACGGAAGCCCAGTAAACAAGTTAGTATACTTATGCTTGTAGTTGCATTTTTTTTGTCTTTATCCGAAAAATATGTTACGAAAGCTCTTTAAAATTTGACCTTGAAGCGAACAACATAATGATGGTAAAGTAATGGTAAAGTATTGTGGTGAGAAGTGTGGTTCCGTTGGCGACAAAAACTAGTTTGCTAAGCTTCCGTTCCTTTCGTTACCATGCATTGGACTTTCTTATGCTTTTTAGAAAAAGTAATGTACTTCTTCTCTCACCTCCTTCTCTACCTCCTCCGCTTCACTCATGGGAGAACTAGAAACTGATTTGAATGCAAAACTCTGAAAGTTTTTATAAATCTTCAAGTGTTATTAAATACATTCGAACTGAACAATGGCAAAAATTTTCGAAACTGAAAGTCAATGAAGAGTGAAATTTAAGTTTGGATTTTTTTTCTTTTCTATAAATTTATTTCGTTTCATTGATTGACTGAACAAATCAGTGAGTTGAGCAACAATTGAGCATGCAACACGTGTTGCACAAATCAGTAAAACCGTAACATCATATCATTACTAATCCAACAATTGTTTAGTGGTATTTTAGCTTAAAAAAAAATACAACTTTTTTCTTCTCTGGTTATACGCAATATATCATCAACGAGGAATACAAAACGAGGAATGTCAGCGTTGCAGTATACGTGTATGTGCTTGTTACGGTATATAAATACATTGCTAATAGTGGTGCTGGGGTGAACTGTTCTACATTTCTCGTCACGCATAAGCATGATTTTGAAATTTAAAAACTTGTAGGAGTATGCTGTCACTGCTTCAGTTGGTATATATATACATATCGATGTATTTCAAGTATACTTCCGTATGCATGTTTATGTGTTTTATATAAATCTTGTTATGAAGAGGATTTACATGAAATTTTGATTGAAAATTAAGCGAGAAAAAAATGTTGTTTTAGTGAAATATGATTAATGCTGAAATTTTGGTATAATAACAACAACAAAATAAGAAAACTGTTAAATAATAAAAAGTCAAAATTTACATAAATAAGGTAAAAACTTTCATTAGTAGTGAATTTTTTTTTTTTATACACTACCTCTCTTGTAGTGCAAGGGTATATTAAGTTCTATACAACACTTAAAAAGACCTGCAATGTATAAATATTTAATTATATCGATCTAGGCTTGTCCATCTATCTATCTGTCCGTCATGTTCTTCTTTTTAACTTATAGCTCGTAATTTTAGGGATATTATCATTTGAATTTTGGTACACCGCCGTGTTTTGGCCCAAGGACGAGAATTATTGAAAATAGTTTGCATGGGTTCACTTTCCATGTGACGCTTTATTTTGAAAAGTCGTTATATGATTAAATGCATTCAGCGATGTGTTGTAGGGTATTTAATGGATGGACTCGGGTCCGTTATAATCTCATCACTTGTTTTCGTCTTATATATTGTGCGAATATTTTATCACTTCTTTAATTGTCAAGAGGTAAGAGTTGAAAGTTAAAGTTTTGAATTTTATTTAAATTTTCTTATGTATTTACATAAGTAAGCTGTGTGTGCGTGCGTGCATGTATACGCAAGTAAACATTCCTTTATATGTAGTTCCTTTTGCATCGTCGTCATAGAAGTTATTGTCATTATTGTTATTATTATTATAATATTTTCTTTCTTCCTTGCAACTTTTCAGCATTTCATTTTATTTTCTCAATTCAGTTTCATGTGAGAGTGTTAGATAGGTTAGCTATCCGATTTACTGGGTTTCTTGCCCATCGTCTTTCATTCATTTGCTCGCTCGTTCGTTTGTTCGCTTATTCGTTTTCCACCTTACTTTGTAAAACTCGATAATTGCCTTTGTTAAGTACTTTTTGATGATGGTGCATGTTTAGTACGTACAGCAACAGCAACAAGAATTACAACAACTACAACTATATTACGTTAACAGTTTACATTAAGGTATTACACAGTATTTTCAGTCCGTCTTTCTCCACTACTTTTACTAACTAAGCATAACCGTAACTTTTAGTTATGATGTGGTTATGAGTTGTAAAATGTACTCGTGTGTATATAAAGAAAAGTTTTCTTTTTTTTGTTTGCATGTTTTTGTGAGTTTTTTTACTTTTCTATTTTGAGTGACTGTAAGTGACTTTAACTGCGTGTGTGCTATTATATTAGGAATCTACTATACAGCAAGGATCGTTAAATTTGTATTGGAAGAAGGGTAACATTTAAATTTTGTAGGCAAATAACTTAATGTTTTTAATCGAAAATAAATATTTATCTCGATCATAGAGGGCATATTAGATTTGTTAAATGTATGTAACGCATAGAAATACGTGACACATATATTATAGTTTACGTGGGGCACATGTATATTAAGATTGTGTAGGTCTATGCATCCTCTAAAAACAATTCAAATATATACAATTTTTATTATACCGACCGACGCAGAACAATTTTCCAAAATGTATTTAACAATGTCTGTCTGTCTATCCATGTATTTTTGTGTTTAACGCACAAGACTCGTTTTTCCATATATTTCGATAAAAGTTTGAAAACTGACCACATGTACGGCCACTCGACTTGTAAATCCCTATGCTGAAAAAGTTCTTTCATGAGAACAAGGGACAATATTATAATCGAATAACGTCGATAATTAAATACGCTAACCCGCTCTGTCCAATGCAAATTTTCTACTATTTGCGTGGCAAAATAATAAAAATTATACGTTGTTCTCTTGTACAGTCATATTTTTAATGGGAGTCTCTATATGAAGGTGCATCGAGGCATCAACTGGCGTAACCAAAATTTAACAAAGTTTAAATATATGTTAATAAGAAAATATATCTCGCTGGCATATGAAAGGTTAAATGCCATGAAAATCATTGAAGGGATTGGGAGACAAAAAATGAGCCGATTTTTATCGTAAAATTTTTACTGTCATTATTTTGTGTGATATAGTGAAGTTTTTAATATAACGTTTTATGTAGGGAGTGGTTGCCAAAGTGGTGCGATGTAATTCATTTTCAATGCGATTTCAGAGCAGAAAAACATGGGCAGGCTTTAATCAATTCAGAAATTGATTTTTTATCGGTCAATATAATAAAAAGTGGGCCTGGGTGTTAGATATCTTCCCTCAAACTTACCATATTCCGTATCAGAAATGGTCTACGGTATACAAATTTTCCACTTTTATCCCCGCCATTAAAGGATGACAGTATATTTACTTTATCGAAGCGTTTGCAACAATCAGAAGGAAGGTTCAAAGGCCACATGCATTAAAAAGGTCTTGTTCAACATCAAATATTGCGTCGTTTTGAGCATGTCCACCTGTCAGTTCGTGCAATGTTTATGGTAAACATACGCGGTTTAAATTCAGCAAAAATATTCGCAGGTTGATGTTGAAGGTGGACTTAATCGGTTAAAGAATCCTCTCACTGTGTGAATGAACTGAAAGCGCTTCTAGTCTCAAAAGAAAAAACAAATAAGTAAGAAAATTACATTCGGTCGTGACCGAATCTTTTATAACCATCGCCGTTATCCTAAAAAAGGCTGAGAAAAGAAAATAACTAAATTTTCGTAGTCTATGAAATAGTGTGGGCGCCGCTGATTCTTTCTATAGTCATTTTAGCCGTATTCCCCGACCTTTTTGGGCTATTTTCAATATCAACCTGCGTTACACATACGGACAGACGGATATGCTTAGATCGATTGAGAATTTAATGCTGATCAAGAATATGCACACATTGTGAGGTCCAAGAAGCTTCGTTCCGATCGTGGCAAACGTTTTGAGAATATGAATATCCCCCACACGTCTGGTGATGGGTATAAAAGGGAGTTATTTCATAAACTATATAAGTTAAAAGTTGTATGTTATTAGAGAAGATTTGGTCACAGCTGAATATTATTTTCTTACATGTCAATACTACTCAATCAAAATAGGAGGATCTCTTGAACCCCTTCCCTTACAAACTTTCAAAAAAACAAAAGAAAATTACTTCTTGATGACAACTAAGTTTAGATTTTTCCCATGTTGTGACAAAATGGATAGACTATATTGATTTGACGTATGAATTTATTCTAGTAAACTTGCCTCTACTATGCGGGCCCCTGCCCCTGTTGTTGTTCGCTTTTATGTGACAACTAGGTGTAATAACTGATATTTTATGGCAAACTAAGTGAAGAATTAGTTTAGCGGGGTAACAAGCACGAACAGGGAACACGTTAAGATTTAACATTAACTAAAACTCGAAAGAAACGTTAATTGTATTAAACCATTAACAAAACAGTATTGATCAAAACAAACAAAACTTTTCCACAACTTTAATCTGCGAACTTGTTATTATGTGCAAAATATTAATTTCAGATTTCACCTGGCTCGTCGCTATCATAATTAGTATAGTGTGTATCCGTCTGCATAAGCTGATTTTGTTGTACATTGTTTGCAATGTGGAAAAGTTCGTATTTCGTCAATCATAAAAGTAAGGTGCGCTTGTTTTGCTTAACCCTTGGTTTAAGAAAAGCTAGAACAATATGCTTTTGGCATGATAGTAACAATATAAAGTGCTTCATCTTTATGTCAATCTTCTCGGGTAGTGCATTGCCTGCATTGATCGAGCATAAATTATATCATCTTAAGACCATGAAGTTACCATAGTTGCTGCATTGTATTCCTATGAACTGATTGTCATAAGAATGTTTGTAAACACGTATGATCCCATATGGATGTACACACCTGTGCGACTCTCTAAGATTTTATTACAATGAAGTGTTATGTTAGTATCTTATTTTTTATTTCTTTGTCGTAGTCATGATTTCAGTCGTTTCTGTTTTTTCATTTAGTTTCTGGTTTTTTTCCACGCATACGTTTATTCATTTTCAGGATAATCACAAATGTTTTCTGCTGAGTTCTTATGTTTTTATTGTCTTTCCCCTTTTTGCACCCACTTACAGTGCAAAGCCATGTATTCAATTCTCAATATATATTTCACCATCGAATTGTGTGTGTGAAGCAAATGCTGGTGAATGATGAAAAAAAAAAAATTCTTTCGCATGTACTTCTGTTTAACACGGTGGTTAATGGGCTAGCATGTAGGTGCGGATGTATGTGCGTGTATGTTTTTCGTACTGCAAACTACGTTGTTAAGTTATGTATGTACCTTATTACAAACGTACATTTAAGTGAATATATGTAGTTTTTTTTTTTTTTTTTTTTTTTTCTTCTTTTTTTTAATACAAATATACACAAAAACAAACGCGTATGTGTGTGTGTTTGTTTTTATGTTCTCGTCTCTCGTTTACTGAAAGTTTTACGAGGCGTCAATTTAATATTTTATCTGTTTTTTTGTTCCTTTTGTATACAGAAAACATGCACAGAGGTTGTATTTCTGCCCTTCATAGCGTTTTTATTTATTTTACGGTCATATTATGTCATAATTTTACGTTAAACGCTTTAGTGCAGAAGAGTGAGTTACCCAAGCAGTTGTTGCGGCAGTAGTAATCAAGCAGACTAAGTAATGATCTTATTGTTTTGTATTTGTTAAAATGTTGATGCGAGTGTGTGTCAAGTTTGGCATGTCTGCATACAGGTTTTTGTATTTGTGTTTGTGTGTTTTACTCTATGTGTTTGTGATATTTTTCTAAATGGGATGCGTTGTAAACGTTGAAGTCATAGTTTATAAATTGACGGAAAATCGTTTTAAATACATACATACATATATATATATATTTATATTTATATATACATATACCTTTTTTGTAATTTTTGTTATATTTGATGGCATATATCAGGCAAAACTAATTATGTCGACTCATACTGACATTGAAGTCAACCGTATATAGATTATTTGGCACGTCGTCGCTGGTGTCGGAAGTTATATTACCGTGAGATCGAGCAAAATTTTAAGAAAATTATTTTTTAATATAATTTTATTAAATATAATTTAATTATGAAATGAGGAAGCCATCTACTCGCTGTTTCATTAGCTATTGGCGGAAACGTTGCACAAGGAATATATGGTACATACTGTCAAGACCCAGTAGCTGGTGAAACAGCGTGTAGATGACTTCCTCATTCTGGCGAAATTTTGGGAAACGGCAAAAATTGAAAGAGCTATATGAAAACCTCTCATACCTCCCCCATGGAGCCGTTTGACTATCATTTGTTGCGCTATCTGCAAAACTCTCTGAATAGTTTATGTATATATATGCATATATACTGTTGACAATAAATGTACACTTACTGTTATTTTAAACGCTTAGAAAATATTACGATATTAACTTAAAGTCAAATAACCGTCGAAAGCATCAGCTGATTAGTTATTTAATTTTTTATATATATACATTCAATCCTGTCGGATTGGTAGTAGAATTCGACTTTAATAAAAATATATTTGATGCAAACATTCGAAATATTCACCATCACGATTCACGATAATCGAAGTATTCACCATCATCATATATAATCTTTTGCGTCTTGTCCTGTCGATTTTGGATACCTCTGCCGTAGGATCTTCGACGTGTACGCAGTCTCGCAACCCATTTTCTAATTATTTCATAGCCTACTGCGTCCTTAACTCAACTTAATCATTTCTGTAGCTATGACAGCATTATTTTTCAGTTTAACCCAGTTTAAGGCAAAGGAAATGAGAGTGCTGGAAAGGACATGCATCGCTTTACATTTTGATATACACTGAACATAATTGTGCAAACAATTTAGACTTATACGGCATGAGCGCCAATGTCCAAGTTGTCTATGCCCAAAATTTCAGAAAAAGTGAAGGCCTCCAGTACGTTTTATGAAGCAACAAAATTCAGTAGATAGAATTTATTTATATGCCGAACTTATTTACGCGCTGTATATAGATTAGGTCATATTGAAAACTCTACGCGGTTTTTTCTGCGGGATGATGATGATGCCTATATCTCAGGCAACATTCACCTGATTGCCTGAAACACACATGTGCTTAAAAAGTGACATTTTAGGTTAAATTTTTTGTGAAAATAGTTCTTTAAATACTCTATGTGATGCTTCTTTACTTAAAAAAAAGGTGAAAACGTACGGTGA
The DNA here is from genome assembly GCA_001077435.1 of Glossina morsitans morsitans. Taxonomy (NCBI): domain Eukaryota; kingdom Metazoa; phylum Arthropoda; class Insecta; order Diptera; family Glossinidae; genus Glossina; species Glossina morsitans. The sequence goes on along the minus strand of CCAG010019097.1, from coordinate 373 downwards.
GAATACTGTTAGTGAACAAAGAAGGCTTACTCGATTCCGTTCCGGAAATTGCGATGTCAAAGGTGCAACTCGCAATCATTGGAAAAGTTGATGAAATTTTCCGACACTAAACATCAACGATATGACATTTTGGAATCAGTTTAAAAGAGCAGGCTACTAACAGAAGCTCGAAACAGCGGAAAAAACTGCGGACCCCTGATACATTATACAGTGAGAAAAGATAGCTAATTACCAATACATTTATATATATATAGAATATATAAAAATATATAAGGCTATATTAACTCATACATATACACACATATATATATATATTTATATATATATATATATATACATATATATATATATATATATATGTATATATATATAT